>MU225745.1:23352-37329 GCA_018584345.1 Thuja plicata | reverse complement strand
CTGATTCCCCCCCCCCCCCTCTCTGTATTTCTAACACTTTGGTGGGGTCAAAAGTGACCCTAGAGTATATTTTTGGCCAAAATTAGTTAACCCTAAGGGGTTACCTTGGGTTGGGGGCTAATTTTTACCTATGAGAAAGGCTAGATCACCATTATGGCCCTCCAAAATGCCTACTTTTCAAAAGTGGCGAAAATAGAAATGACCTCATGCATCTAACTTGTCCCACAGTCCTTACTAAACTCTCAATTAAGAGGGGAGACAAGAGGTAAGACAAAAGGACTAGAGGGCATGTCTCATTAATTTTTAGGTCTTGAGTACACTTCTAGGGGTCTTTTTAGAGGGTTTGGAGAAACTTAGTAGGTGTTCACCCACTCTCTAATTTTAGAGACAGTTAGGGTTATAGGAAGGAAAAAGGAAAGAATAAGGGCTTCTTCTAAACTAGATTCTTGCCATTTTTTTTGGACCAAGGTTGGTGGATTCTTGCCATGGAAAAATACTCTTGCATTTTTTATTTATATGCTATTGTTTTATGAATATGTAAATCTTGTATGGTGTTCATATATGTAAATCTTGTATAGTGTTGTTGTATGTAGATTTTGTTGTTATGTGTTCGGTTGGAAATGCATTTGGATTTTGTATCATTTCTTCTTCTTTTGGATTGGGAGTGTTGTTCATGAGATTTTAAGGCATTACTCACCCTTTGGGAAGGGAAGAAGTGGCCTTGGGTGAAGGGGTTAGTTGGGCTTTCCATTGTAGTGCGAGTCTCTTCTCTTGGAGAAGAGGGATAATTTCATGGAGTATGCCTTCCATGAAGCCATGTTGTAAATATTGTTTTTTGGTATAGAAATGACCAAATGTGTATATGGAAGGAATGTCAATGTAGCCTTGGAAAGGCATGGAAAAAATCTTGTTGAAGAATTTGAAAATGCAATGGCATTCTCCTCCTTGGAAAATCCCACCTTCACCCTACTTCAATGAGTTTGAAAAACTCATTTGTGAAACCTTTGTTGGGAGTTAATTATTGTGTTATGCATATATGATGGTTGGAAGAATTTGGATGTGTTACTTGTTTAGCCTTAGTTCTCCAAGTTTGGGGGTGGTCTCCTTGAGACATTGGTTGGGAGGTGAGCTTCCCATGGTTCTCCTCATGTAAATTGTGGATTTTGAATTCAACAAGATTATGGAAAAGCTTGGGAAAAATCTCCATTTTTGGTGTAGTTATGTGAGAGAAACTTTAGTGTCGTATGATTACTCCTTTGTATTGAGATTCATTTCTTGGAGTGATGTAATGTCCATATTTGAAAGCTTTATCAAGAAAATGTGTAGAGCTCTTATTCATTATGTAATAGATTCATTAAAGGATGTAAAGCAATGTAATGGTCTTTCATAGTATATATTATCTTTTGGAATTATGTTCTTGTAATCTTCATAATGTAATTGATTGCAAGTTTTAGTAGATAGGGATTTGATTTGGGGTAAAGGACATAATGACATGTCAGAAAGGTGGCGTGAGTTTTGGGGAGGGTGGTGTGAAGCCCACACAATATATTTGCAGCCCCTTTTTTTTTCTGAATTTACTAAGCAACATTCAAAACTAAGTCCCATCATCATTTTTAATATCCCCTTTTTTTTAATATCATTTTGAGTGTTAAGAAAGACATGCTATGACATGTTTTTTTTATTTTATGGTTTTATTAATAGAAATTAGTTATTAACAAAGGGATTAGGTTAGAGAGCTAGCACGCTAACTCTACTTAGGAAAAGGCATCTTAGGGAGGGAATATTCTCTATGGTAAAGAAAATTATTTCCCTTCTCATACAAATTTCAGAGAGCATTTTTTCTCTAAAAATCTTGAAACTAACATTGGTATTATTGAGGTTTAGCTTAAATTGGTTTCTTGGTTTTTTTTATAGAGGTAGTTAAATGTGTGCATTGAATTATTTTAATAGTGTAATACACTAAGTGAATTATAGATTGAATATTGATATTAGTTGGATTTCTTTTTACTTTAATAACTAACTTGTTGATGTACCATTGTTTCATGTTTTAGTAGATAGGGATTTCCATCACCCCACCCACTTGGCAAGTGGGTCATGGGGATAAGGGGGTGATGTGAAAGGTAGATAGATTATTTTTATAGGTAGTAAGTAGGTTAGTAAGCTAGTTAGTAGGTAGTTAATAGGTTAGACTAGTAGGGTTAGTTAGATTAGTTATTTAGTGTTAGTAGTAATAGATTTATGAACATAATCAGATTTAAATAGTATTGAGTAACTTATTAAAATAATATTCTACTCTATCCATTGGGTAAATAATTAAAATGGACCACTAATATTAGATAGTTTAAGTTATTTAAATAGACTTATATCTTTATTTTGTTATTTTAAATTATGTAGTTTCATTTAATAGATATGCTTTTTATTTAAATTGCGAAGTTTAATTACTAGATTTATAGCCTTAGTTTTTATGTGAAATATATAGATTTTCTAATATGTTTATGGAGTTATATTTTTTATTAATGCCTATTTAGAATAATAGTGTAGCAATTCATGTTGTTATTGAAATCGGTTAGCCTAGTAGAGCAATAGATTTATTCGACTAATTTAAAATGTATAGATAGATGTTAATTTAATTTTATTACAATAAATTGAAACATGTTGCTCATGTATACTAAAGGGGTTAGAGGTTAATTTAAATTTCTATTAGGGGATTAATGGACTATAGATGCATGTGTATCTTTTAGGGGAGAATTTAATTTAATTTAATTTTTGTAGGATAATAATTAGATTAGATTTTGATTATTGAATTTTAAACTAGTAGTTAATGGTTGAAAGAGAATTGGGACTAGATTTAAATGAATTAGTTGCAATCAAGGTTAAGAAATCAAGTGAATACTAGGTCAAACTAATTTGACACATGATCCTATCAACTAAATTACCATCACAATAGTACATGTGGTTAAACATAAAACCATAGTTAGTTCAATCTAACCTAAGAGTTCATGTAACCCATACATCAAGTTGACACTCCAAATCTGCACCCATATGTGGTGTGACCCTAATTCAACCTATGTATATACCTTGCAACTTGAAAAATAACTTTACCATGCTATCACATTACCTCAACACATCCTTTGTTAGTGGTATGTACTTGTGTTTTTAAAAGAAAAAAATTGTCTATGTGTTTTGCCCTAGTTTTGGGCATGACATTTTGGTATCAGAGCAATATTTTGACACTAGGAACCTAACCCATTACTTTTCAACTCATTCAAAACTTAAATTATTGTGTAGGATGCCTACCATCACTAGAGCTAACTGACAAGGTAGAGGTCATAGAGATCCCCATGTTGGGGCAGGACAGGAGGATCCACCCCCTCCACCACCTCCACCACCTCAGAACCCTAACCAAGATATTTTGGATGTTCTCCAAAATCTGGTTGGGCTAATTTAGCAGAGACTACCACCCATAGTTCAGTAGTAGATTCCTGAAGGGGAAGCACATATTTCAAAAAATTATAGAGCAGTTAGTAGAGAGAGAAGTAGGAGTCCTCCACCCAGGTCTGTTGAGGATCATGATGATCAGGAGTGTGAGTCAGTTCATCAAGTTGTAATACCATGCTAGCATGAGATACATGCTAGAGAGAGGCCCCCTAGAGATGTTGGAGATGAGATCCAAGAGTTATTGTGACTCTAGCCCCTCTTGTTTTTGGGATCCACTGACAGATCAGTAGCAGAGGCCTGGCTACAGAGTTTACAATGATGTTTTGGATTGCGCCCTTATGGGAGTAATCTAAAGGCATGACTTGTAGTCCATCTCCTATGAGAGAAGGCTTCCACTTGGTGGGAGCAAGAGGTGTCCATAGGTGGAGTGAGTATTGACACACTCACTTGGGAGACTTTTGTGGCCCATTTTTGAGAGAGGTATCTCTTCGAGGATTTCAGACAGAGAAAGATAGAGGAGTTCCATGATCTCTAGTAGAGAGGCCTCACAGTGGCCCAGTATGAGAGTTGGTTTCTCGAGCTCCTTCTTTATGTTGATTACATGAAGGATGAGAAACTGTGAATCCACCATTTCATTAAGGGACTTAATATGTCTCTTCAGGGCACAGTATGCCTAGCCTTTCCCACCACATTCAGAGAGATAGTTGAGATGACACTTGTAGTCACGGACATCCATACTAGACAGGAGTCCCAAGATTAGTCTCAGCACCGAAACCCCTCTTCCCAATAGTCAAGATAGCAAAGACCCCCTTGGGAATGGAAAAGGAATCACTTAGTAGGATCCTTTAAGGGTCAACAGTCTTAGCAGGATTCTAGATAGAGGTATTCACAGGGTTATCAGGGCTCTAAGCCCAAACAGTGGTAGTCTTAGGGTCCTAGATAGGATCAGAGGACACAAACCCCTCAGGCATAGCTAGCTAGGACTCAGTAGTCCTCTAGGGGTGGATACAGTGGTTCTAGTAGGACTGAAGGGTCACAACAGCCTAGGACATAGGGAGTACAGATTCAGACCTGAGGGCCATATTACACTTGTGGTGGTATGGGTCATATAGCGAGAGAGTGCCCACAGGGACAGTCAGCTAGTGGTCAGAGAGGGGCTATCTCAGAGCCTATAGTTGGAGATATGGGTAGATCCCATAGAGTTTTTTCAGCAGTTGATAACTGCCAGGCCGAGCACCAGGCCACGGTCATAGAGGCCACAGGTATGATTGAGGGTATCAGTGTTTCTATCTTATTTGATTTAGGATCCATGGACTCCTTTATATCTCCCTATATAGTGGGGCATTGCGGGCTAGTGGTAGTTAGATAGGATGTTGGTTGGGAGGTCAAGTTAGCTTCAGGAGCTAGGGTGTCTATTAGTTCCTTAGTTCACAGTTGTCAGATTCAGATTAGAGACTTAATCATGATGACTGATCTCTGCATTACCCCTCTAGGTTCTTATGATGTATTCCTTGGCATGGATTGGCTATATTCCCACAGCACCAAGATGGATTATTGTCAGAAGAGGGTTGAGTGTGTTGATGACCATGGTACTTCTATGGTGATATTTGGGGAACAAAGACTCGTATCCCTTCGCATGATTTCCACTATGCAGCTTAGGCAGTGCATGTGAAAAGGATGTTAGTTATTTTCCATCACCATTAGTGATAGAGAGGAGGATTTAGAGGGGGAGCCTTCGCTCAAGGATTATCCTATTCTTCAGGAGTTTGCAGATGTATTTCCTACCGAGTTACCTGGTATGCCTCCACCTAGGGTAGTTGATTTTCACATAGATCTTTTACCAAGAGCTGAGCCCATATCTAGAGCACCTTACAAGATGACCACACATGAGCTAAATGAGCTCAAAATTCAATTAGAAGAGCTCTTGGAGAAAGGGCATATCTGACCTAGTGTATCACCTTGGGGTGCACCAGTGATTTTTGTGAAGAAGATGGATGGATCACTTAGATTATGCAATGATTATTGACAATTGAATAAATTAACAATTAAGAACCGATACCCACTCCCCAGGATCAATGGTTTGTTTTATTAGTTGCAGGGTGCTTGAGTGTTCTCAAAAATAGATCTACAGTCGGGGTACCATCAGTTATGGATTGTGGAAAGTGATATCCATAAGACTACTTTTCACATGAGATATGGTCATTATGAGTTCACAGTAGTGCCATTTGGCCTCATGAATTCTCCAGTTGTGTTCATGAGCTTCATGAATAGAGTATTTCATACATTCTTGGATAAATTTGTGGTATTTTTCCTTGATGAAATTCTGATATATTCTCCCAAGGAGGAGGAGCATGAGGAGCATTTGAGATAGGTTGTGCAATGTTTGAGAGAGAATTAGTTATATGGAAGCTTGTCAAAGTGTGCCTTCTTTAGACTTGAGGTGCATTATCTTGGTCATGTTATATCCAACAATGGGATCTCTATAGACCCATCAAAGATTAGAGCCATTATGGATTGGCCAGCACCCACCAGTATCACTGAGGCCAGAAGCTTTATGGGCTTAGCAGGATATTACAGACACTTTGTGGTAGGATTTTCTGGAGTAGCTTATCCCATCACCTCCCTTCAGAGAAAGGGAAAGAAGTATGAATAGACAGAGAAGTGTGACAGAGCTTTCCAGGAGCTCAAGAGAGCCCTCACTAGTGCACCAATTTTAGCAGTGCCAGATCCTTTGACAGATTTTGTTGTATGTATGGATGCTTCATTGGATGGTTTAGGAGCAGTCCTTATGCAGAGGGTCATCTTATAGGTTTTGAATCTAGGAAGTTAAAGACTCGTGAACTTAATTATCCTACTCATGACCTAGAACTCGCAGTGGTGGTTCATGCCTTAGTGAGATGGTGACACTTCCTTCTAGGTCACTGATTTGAGCTTCATTCAGATCACCAGAGCCTACACTATATCTTTACATAGCCCGATCTTAATGCTAGGCAGAGGAGATGGATGGAATTTTTGTGTGAGTATGATTTTGATGTTCATTACATCAAAGGGAAGGAGAATGTAGTTTTAGATGCCTTGAGTAGGAGGTGACACAAGCTCTCATCTATGACTTCTAATATAGAATTGAGGGAGCACATTTTGCATCACTTGCCATAGGATGGATTATATGTGGAGGTTTGTCAGTTTATCCATTCTCAGAGACCCCTTGAGGGGATATTTGTAGAGTATTCTTTGGAGTCTGATGGACTTCTGTATCATAGGAGATGTATCTATGTACCTTCTACAGGTGATTTGTGAGAGTTTATTGTGCTTGAGGCTAACAAAGCACCTTATGCATCTCATCTAGGAGTTAAGATGTTGCATGCTGATCTAAGATAGTTGTATCATTGGCCGGGCATGAGATTGCAGGTTACTAGCATAGTGGCTAGATGTCTAGAGTGCCAGAGAGTGAAGCCAGAACATAGTCATCTAGGTGGGATCCTACATCCACATGAGATTGCTAAGGGGAAGTGGGATACTATATCTATAGACTTCATTGTTGGTCTCCCTATATCTTCTCTCCGACATGATTCCATCTTGGTGACAGTTGACACATTGACCAAGGTTTACCACTTCTCACCCATGTGTACTACATTCACAGCATGAGACGTAGCTTAGGTCTTTTTGTGGGATATTTTCAAAATTCATGGCATTCCCTGTAAGATCATCTCTGATAGGGACTCCTTGTTCACATCAGCTTTTTGGAGAGAGTTACAGGTAGCGTTGGGCACTAGACTAAATTTTAGTATGACATATCACCCTTAGACAGATGGACAGACAAAGAGGGTTAACCAGGTGTTAGAGGATATGCTACGTGTGTATGTGATGGACCATCAGGTCAAGTAAGAGGAATACCTACATCTGGTTGAGCTCGCCTATAATAATGGGCATCATTCTTCTATAGGTATACCACCATATTAGGAATTGTATGGTAGACCTTGCAGGACACCCTTGAGTTGGGATAGGATTGAGGATAGAGTATCTATTGGACCTCAGTTGGTCAAGGATATGGAGTAGGAGGTGGTCTTGATTAGACAATGTCTTAGAGAGGCTCAGGATCAGCAGAAGAAGTATGCAGATGCAAAGTGGGTTGATCATGATTATATGGTTGGAGATAGAGTCTTCTTAAGAGTGCGCCCGCATAAGAGTCCAATCCATTTTGGAAAGGGCTCTAAGTTAGCACCTCACTTTGTTGGACCTTTTGAGATATTGGAGAGGATAGGACCTGTTGCCTACCATCTAGCCTTTCCACCTAGCCTGGCATGCATCCACGATGTGTTTCATGTATATGTGTTACAAAAATATGTTTATGGTGAGTCTCATGTGATAGATTGGGATGCCTTGCAGGTGGAGTTGGATGAATAGCTAGCAATGGAGCTCATTCATATTATAACCTGATGGACCCTTGCACTTCGAGGATAAGAGCTGGACCAGGTTAGGGTCTAGTGGGATTGTTATGATGAGGTCATGACTTCATTGGAGGAAACATAATAGATGAGATATCATTACCCTTATCTTTTTGATGAACCCTAGGAGGAAGTTCATGCCTAGTGGGGGAGGATGTGAGGCCTCACCCTTACCCATCATAGCATTTCTGTTAGATCACACTTTGATACTTTATGTTTTGATACATTGATACAATTTTTGATTATCCTAATAGAGACTCGAGATATTATGTTTATGATGATGATTATATTGTATGGATTACATTTTGATAGGATTAGACCTAGAACATATGGTTGATTTTGATTATATATGTTTAGATAAGTGAATTGATGAGAAGATCGGATCATGATTAGACTTGATTATTTCATGGATGTTATGTCATGATGATTATGGAATTATTATGTTTTAAATATTTTTGTATGAAAATTATAATTAGGAAATTAATTCTGCTTATTGATTAATGTTACTAAGTATGAATTGAAAATGTATATTTCATGTTATTTTATTATCTTGGACTATTGATGCTCGAGTTTAGTGTGCAGGAAAGAGAACAATGGAATTATTCAGAGAATCAGGGCTAAACACTTGTGAATTAAGTAAGCCAAGGTTTAATCCAATAAGGGGTTGAAACCTTGTTGTAATGTGGTCTTTGTTGTAAATGTAATCTAAAAGTGTGTTAATAGTTTAAATTCATGTTGTTGTTTGGACATGTCATTGTGAATGTGATATGTATTTTTTCTGGTGTCACTTGACACTTGTATTGTCCATGTGGATGGTGACATGTCAAATTAGGGCTTGGAAAAGAATCACCAAACCTTATAGGATGTTATATTAATTCCACTTGCATATATATGTCTTGTAGGGATCACATCAAGCTGGAACTCGGATTTGAACTTTAGGGGTACTTGGGAGGGGTCAAAAGTGACCCTAGAGTGTATTTTTGGCCAAAAGTAGTTAACCCCAAGAGGGTACCATGGGTTGGAGGCTAGTTTTTATCTATGAGAAAGCCTAGATCACAATTATGGCCCTCCAAAATGCCTACTTTTCAAAAGTGGCGAAAATAGAAATGACCTCATGCATCTAACTTATCCCACACTCCTTACTAAACTCTTAATTAAGAGGGGAGACAAGAGGTAAGATAAAAGGACTAGAGGGAATGTATAATTAATTGCTAGGTCTTGAGTACACTTCTAGGGGTCTTTTTAGAGGGTTTGGAGAAACTTAGTGGGTGTTCACCCACTCTCTAATTTTAGAGACAATTAGGGTTGAAGGAAGGAAAAAGGAAAGGATAAGGGCTTCTTCTAAACTAGATTCTTGCCATTTTTCTTGGACCAAGGTTGGTGGATTCTTGCCGTGGAGAAATACTCTTGTATTTTAGATTTGTATGTTATTGTTTTATGAATATGTAAATCTTGTATGGTGTTCATATATGTAAAGCTTGTATAGTGTTGTTGTATGTAGATTTTGTTGTTATGTGTTGGGTTGGGAATGCATTTGGATTTTGTATCATTTCTTGTTCTTTTGGATTGGGAGTGTTGTTCATGGGAGTTTTAGGCATTACTCACCCTTTGAAAAGGGAAGAAGTGGCCTTGGGTGAAGGGGTTAGTGGCTCTCTATTGTAGTAAGAGTCTCTTCTCTTGGAGAAGAGGGATAATTTCATGGAGTATGGGCTCCATGAAGCCATGTTATAAATATTGGTTTTTTGTATAGAAATGACCAAATGTGTATATGGAAGGAATTTCAATGTAGCCTTGGAAAGGCATGGAAAAACTCTTGTTGAGGAATTTTAAAATTCAATGGCATTCTCCTCCTCTGAAAAGCCCACCTTCACCCTACTTCAATGGGTTTGGAAAACTCATTTGTGAAGCCTTGGTTGGGAGTTAATTGTGGTGTTGTGCATATATGATGGTTGTGAGAATTTGGATGTGTTACTTGTTTAACCTTGGTTCTCCTCATGTAAATTGCAAATTTTGAAGTCAAGAAGATTGTGAAAAAGCTTGGGAGAAATCTCTATTTTTGGTGTAGTTGTGTGAGAGCAACTTTAGTGTTGTATGATTACTCCTTTGTATTGAGATTAATTTTTTGGAGTGATGTAATATCCATATTTGAAAGATTTATCAAGAAAATGTGTAGAGCTATTATTCATTATGTAATAGATGTTAATCTCTAAGTTCTGTTGATGATTAGTGACCAGCACTTAGTCATTCACTTAGGCAGTTTTAGTTGGCTATCACTGTGTCTAAGCTAAAACTATGCAAGACCGAGCAACATTGCCGAGCAGTATTCAAATTGCCTAGTTACATTGCCAAGCTGATTTGTATCTTGCTAAGCCGAGTAGGATATAGATATGTTAAGTACCGAGTGACAGAGAAGTCAAGTGTCGAGCAGAACAGTTTTTGTATACATGTCTGGAATGATTCAAACTTTGAGGATAAGTGATCAGGCCAACTTGTATAAGCTTTTTAGGCCAACTTATGTATGCATTTAATATTCTTCTACAAAATTAGTTATGCATTTAATTGTTTTATCCTATGCATGATCTATTGTAATCATTAATTGTAATACCATCAAGGTATGGGTATTAGATCTTGATCGTTGATCTAGATCTCGCTATCAGACTTGAATAGATATATTAGATTGCTTCTAAACCCTATTTGGTGTGTGTAAGAAGAGAGTGGACAAAGTGTGTGGTGAATACATTTTGAAGTAAAATTCATATAGGGTTTATTTTGTTAAGAAGTAGAGATCAAGCAAAGTGACAACACAGTGAACAACAGAGTAAAGATATATCAGATTGTGAGATCATAGAAGGTACTGGAAAGAGGAGATCCATCATCAGCATCATAATGCATAACGAAGGATCAATACTTGAGACATTCTAATCATTGTATCAGGTGAAAATATCTTAACAGAGTGGTTCTAGTAGACCTTTCTTAATCTCGTAACAAAGTGCTTACTTTATTGTAAGTTGAAATCATTTCAGAGTGTAGATTGTAATGATCTTTAGCTCTTAACTAGGCAGACCTTGAACAGGGTAGATTGCATTTTGTAATCAACATTTGTAGCCCTAACAGACACACTTTATTACTGTAGTAGTGGAGAATTTTGTGGGTGTCATCCCCACCCCAGTTTTACCTATTTGAGTTTCTGGGTTACCAAGTTCTTGTGTTATGAGTTATTTATTTCATTGTGTGGATGCTATTTGATATTACATTAGATTCATATATGTTTGAATGTGGATCAGTTTGTTTTAAGTGTTTAAATTTGAAGATCTAATTCACCCCCCCCCTCTCAGTATCTTTCTTTCCCATTATTGTATTTTCAACAATTGGCATCAGAGCTAAGTTCTCTAAAAATGTCATTATCAGCTTGAGAATATAGGTCTTGAGATGGAGATCTACAAGATGGGTAAAGTCATTGAAAATCAAAAGATTGATATTCATCTAGCACTACAACAATTTGAGACAGCAAGACAAGAATTAAAGAAGTCCTTGAATGCAAGGAAAGATTTGGCCAAACAAATGAATGACACTCATTATCAAGAAGAGGACACCACAAATCTATTTCAGAATGGAGATTCTACTAAGAGCGATGCAGCAATGGAAGATCTACTGGAAAAGAACAGTGCACTATGTGAAAAAGTCAGAAACTTGAAAAAGGAACAAGAAGCCCAATCAATAAGAATGTGTGAAGTTTTTGAACAGAAAAAGAAAGCCAAAGATGACAAGGCTATTGCAGAAGAAGACAAAAGAATGATGACTACCAGACTTAATGAAAGAACACATGATGTAAAAACAATGACAGTCAATCAAGTAGACATGGAAAATCAACTACTACTTGTGAATCAAGAGATCAGTAGGAAAGACTTGGAGATTGTAAATATTAGATCTGAGAATAGTTAGTTGAAAGATGAATTGAGATCTGAGAAAGAACTTAATAACAGATTGAATGATCCCAATGCAGCTATGAGCTACTTTGAACAACTAGTGGAAGCATCAAGAAGACCTAAAGATTCTTCTGGATTAGGTCACACTGAACAACATACAACCATTAAAGAAGGAGAATCATCTAAGACAAGTGAAAGAAGGTATGCAAAGCCAAGAAACAACAAACCTATTCTCCACCACTGTGGGAAACTAGGTCATACAGCAAACATTTGCTGAAGCAAGAATGGTAAGTCCAATCCGAAAACTAATTTTAATGGTTATTTCTTTAACTATAATAAGTTTGGATATCAAGCACGTGAATGTAAGACAAAGGAAATCAAAACATCTAGACTCAATGGAAATTTCTATAACTATCACAAATATGGTCATAAAGCACAAGATTGTAGATCTAAGGTAAACAACAGTGGACATCAAAGGTACAAGAGAAATCACCAAGAAAAGGCAATACTTGGAAGTGGGATTACAACACATGGCATAGTTTTCATTATTGTGGTGAGTATGGACATGTTCCAGAAAACTACATAAGAACACATTTAAGAGGAAAGTCTAAAATTTGGATGAATGGAAGCCTAGTTTGTCACATTTTTCTAAAAATTGGTCATACAAGGAAAGACTGTAAGACTAGGGTACCTACTCCTACTGTTGATAAAATTAGAGCATAGATGAAAAAGACATGGGTTAAGAAGTTTGAACCATGCAGTAGTGAAGCTAGTGAAACCAAGGTCACCCAATCCAATGGATCAGGTGATCTTATCATCTCCAACTAAGAAAAAGAGGTATGTAAGGAACTACATCTAAAATTATTATCTTACATCAGTTCCTAATATGAAATGTACCAAAGTCCATATTTGCATATGTTAAGATGCACGGGGACATATTTTGAAGACAAATGCCGAGATGAGCCAATTGCACTATAGGTGCCGAGCACCAATCATGGACACTAAGGCCAAGTTCTTTAGTGTGTGCCAAGTTTTGTGATGGCTGAGTTTAGTAAGTCGAGTGGGATGCAAGTTGTGTTAGAAAGTCAAGGATAGCTAGCTTGCGCTAACTCAATGGGTAGAACATTCATTACTTACCTACCTTGACCTTTCAAAGTCTATAAAGGATGAACAATTGATACTTCATTTTACCTTGCAATTTTAACTGTTTACGGAGCGATTGAAGTAATTTGTAGAATTGATCTTAACAAAGTTAGTATCGAAGATTTTGTCAACGTGCCATCAACAATCCTAAGGTGAATAGTGTGAAGCATTACTTTCTGAGGTACTCTACTCTTCATCTTTCAAACCCTAATTTCAAGATTATGCCTGCAATTTCTTCCGCACCAGCTAAAAGTATGGAGGGAGAACAAGAGCAAATTTAGTTAGTATAGAGTGATGAATGTGCACCTCTCAACTTTCGATCCATTCCTAAAAGTGCAATTCAGAGTGATTTAATGGGAGCCCTCTCATCCATTCTATAGAATCTGATGAAAGATCAGATTCACACCAAGATCCAGCTGCATGCAAAGTCCTGTCACAAGAAATGAAGTGAAAGAGGAAAAAACGAAACTCAGTTTTTACTCAAAAGGTGAGAGAAAAAATATTAACTGAATTAATTGAAGGCAATTACAAAGTTCGACCTTATAAAGGTGAACAAACCCTAAAAACTAAAGCTAGGAAGTGCATTATTAATTAATAACTAATTAATGATGCACCTAAGAGAAAGCATAAGCTAAAAGAGTAATAATACTCTAACACCCCCCCTTAAGCTGAACGCAGGGAGAAAGCAGACCTAGCAAGACTAAGAAAGCAAGAAATGGGTCCCGGCAACAAGGCCTGATCAGGTACCCAGTACAAAGAAATCTTTTTAAACCGGAGACAAAGGAGAAAACCCAGTGGGAAAAGCCCCTCTCCAAAAAGAGATATAAAAGAAAGCAAAGACAAAGGCATGACTTCAAGAGACTCTCTCAAAGCCAGTAGTACAATGTGTGCTACTAACCCCCCCCCGAGAGAGAGGGTCGAGGCTCCAAAGCCCCCCAGAATGAAAGAACCCCTGGAGCAATGAGCAAACCACTGTGACTCCAATGCAGAGGAGTGAAGGTTAGTGGGTGCTGAAGAGGTGACCT
>MU225745.1:0-12474 GCA_018584345.1 Thuja plicata | reverse complement strand
TTGAACCTTGTGAAGGTTGGTTGTTGAAATTCTTGTGAGATTTAATTACAGATTATTATGCTTTGGCTTCTCCTCCTGGGCTAGTACACTATCACCCCACTTTTGGAGAAGGTTTCTTGGAGACCTTATTTTTGTTAAACCTTGGAAGGGAATTTTTTGATGAATTATTGTTGGTTTCGATATTGTGAATACTTGTTTGTATGTATGTCTCCCATTCATTTCTGGATCCCCTAGCTCAGGGGTGGCCTTGCAAATGCCTAGGTTGGGAGGTGAGCCTCCATGGTCAACCGAAGATTTCTATGCAGGTTCAGTTTGAAGCTTTTGGAAGGCTTGTATTGGTGTTCTTTTGGGAAAACCACATTATGTCCTTTACCCCAAGTCAAATCCCCTTACTCACTTGCCCCCATGCGTACTTGGGCTGTCATAATTTTTTTGCTGCATTGAAAGGGAAACAATGTAGTGGGCCCTCCTCATCCTTGGAAGCAAATGCATGTTTTTTCAAAAAAATCTTTTACTTGCATGAAAATTTTGCCACCTTTTAGTAGATAGGGATTTCCATCACCCCACCCACTTGGAAAGTGGGCCATTGGGATAAGGGGGTGATGTGAAAGGTAGATAGGTTAGTTTGATAAGTAGTTAGTAGGTTAGTAAGCTAGTTAGTAGGTAGTTAATAGGTTAGACTAGTAGGGTTAGTTAGATTAGTTATTTAGTGTTAGTAGTAATAGATTTATGAACATAATCAGATTTAAATAATATTGAGTAACTTATTAAAATAATATTCTACTCTATCCATTTGGTAAATAATTAAAATGGACCACTAATATTAGATAGTTTAAGTTATTTAAATAGACTTATTTGTTTATTGTGTTATTTTAAATTATGTAGTTTCATTTAATAGATATGTTTTTTATTTAAATTGTGAAGTTTAATTACTAGATTTATAGCCTTAGTTTTTATGTGAAATATATAGATTTGCTAATATGTTTATGGAGTTATATTTTTTATTAATGCCTATTTAGAATAATAGTGTAGCAATTCACGTTGTTATTGAAATCGACTAGCCTAGTAGAGAAATAGATTTATTCGACTAATTTAAAATGTATAGATAGATGTTAATTTAATTTTATTACAATAAATTGAAACATGTTGCTCATGTATACTAAAGGGGTTAGAGGTTAATTTAAATTTCTATTAGGGGATTAATGGACTATAGATGCATGTGTATCTTTTAGGGGAGAATTTAATTTAATTTGATTTTTGTAGGATAATAATTAGATTAGATTTTGATTATTGAATTTTAAACTAGTAGTTAATGGTCGAAAGAGAATTGGGACTAAATTTAAATGAATTAGTTGCAATCAAGGTTAAGAAATCAAGTGAATACTAGGTCAACCTAATTCAACACATGATCCTATCAGCTAAATTACCATCACGATACTACACGTGGTTAAACATAAAATCATAGTTAGTTTAATCTGACCTAAGAGTTCATGTAACCCGTACATCAAGTTGACGCTCCAACTCTGCACCCATATGTGGTGTGACCCTAATTCAACCTATCTATATACCTTGCAAATTGAAGACTAACTTTACCATGCTATCACATTATCTAAACACATCCTTTGTTAGTGGTATGTACTTGTGTTTTTTTTTTTTTAAATTGTCTATGTGTTTTGCCCTACTTTTGGGCATGACAATTTGTGTTTCTCAACTTGGTGATGCAAGATGCAGGTACTAGGCATCGACTCCACCTAGCCACACAGGTCTGAGTGTGCCTTTAAAATACCCGAATATTGTTGTCATGGAGATATTACCAAGGTTTCCCCAAGTAGACCCCTTGTGACTTAGTTTCATTTTTTAGGAAGTCACCCTATTTGGGTTTGGGTTCTATTATTATTTCTATGGTTTTGATATTTATAGCTTGGTCAGTTGACTATGTTCTTTTATTCTTGAAAGTTATGTTTTTAATATAATTCTTTGTTAATTTATTAGATAAATAAATAAATATATGTATATATAATAGATATATTATATGTTTAAATAAGTTTTTGGCGTGACTAAATATATGTATATGTAAGTATATATGGGTGCACACATATATGCCTATGTATATATATAAATATATCTGTGTGTGTATAAAGATATGTATATGTATAATTAGAGTTGTGATGTAAATATTGTATTGAGATAAAAATAAATAGATAAATAAATAATAATAGAAGAACTAAGATAATTATGCCCAATTGACAAAACTAGCTTTCTAGGAGATTCAAATTCAAGACCTCCTAGGAGTAAGGCTAGCTAGTTACCATTGGGTTATGTGAGTTACCTGATCATGTTTCTTATCATTGGTATAATTAATTACTTCATAATATTATTAAGTTAATAAATAATTAAATTTGTAACCTATCATTCACAGGAATAATTGATTTAATTTGAAACCAACTATGGAAATTGGAGAAGTTGCTTCACGTAAAGCAACTCCTCTAGCCATATAGTTGTCTATATGTATAACATAAAATATTTTAAAGGGGGGACCTGGTTTTGGAAGATTATGAGAATAGGATTGGCAAAGTGAAAATTATATTATTTACTCAAGAAGTGAGGAAGAGGATAGTGTTATTTTTCTGAGAAAATAGAGAAATGGTTGTTGCAAGAAAAACAATATAGTCCTCATGCAGAGGTCATATCTCTCTAACCCACCATTGGATTTTGCTAAGTTTTTAATATGTTGGAGGACAACAAGTAGAAAGTTAGAAAGCTTGAAGGTTTATGGAATTGCTCAAACACTAAGGGAATTCTCTGGAGATTCAAGGTAGAATCTGAAACTAGAAATAATTTTCCTATATCTATATTATTTATTGGAGTAATATGCTTTTATTTTGTTTGCTCCATTATTGATCATACCTATAGATAAGTAAGGTAGTTTAAAAATGTTCGTAATGAAATCTAAAAATTAAGTATCTATATCTAATGTGTTGTCTTGATGAGTTTGTCACTATCTATTTTTGGGAGTGATTATGTCTTCTTGTGTGGTTTTTAATTCTATGTGGATTTTATGTTTGAATAGTGGTTAAAGTCAAATTTGATTGTTATTGAGTTTTGAAAGGTTTAGGATATCAGTTTATCACCCTTCTTTTTGATATTTTATTTCATTTGAGATTATTTTATTCTATGTTCATTTTATTTCTTGAATTTGATCATAATGTCTTCCTTAAGGGGTCTTGAGTATGTGTCATCCTTTTACTATTCTTATGTTGTTTATGGTTAAGGTTAGGATTCATCCTAGTGGTCTAAGTACATAGGAGAGCTTCCTAAACCTCTGAAATAAAGCATTTGAATTATTTCAATTCTTTTGTCATGTTTTGGGTAGGGGACTAGGTACCTTAGGTGAGTGGCTCACCATAGGTGTTGGAACCCTAAAGTGGTTTCCAGATGATCCTATGGGTGGGTTAGTAAAAATTGATAACCTAATAATGAATTTGGGAAAGGGAGGAAATGAAAGATAATGAAACAAAACATAATAATGACCACATAGTCTTGTTGGAGTATCGGGACCATGGGTAACTGCTAGGATGGATCCCTATTCATAAAGGGGGATTGGGGTTACATGGTTGCTAGGAAGGATCCCAATAAACATGATATGTGATGACACTCACTTAGAGGATATGCTAGAAACCTAACCCTTGTGTATAGTTAAGTGATATTTTGTTATGTCTTGTATTTTTTGAAGTTATTGTTTTGTGAAGCCTTAGATTTCTTAGGGCCTTGTGTTGACCTTGGTTCTATCTCCTAGCACGGGGGAGTGGAACTACATGGTTCCACATGGTTGGGTGGTTAATCTTATCGAGGTAATGTTTATGGTTTCATGGATGACTTTGCCTTTGGATTCATGCTTGGAAGCTGTCAAAGATTCTACTTCTGCATCATGTACTTTAGTGAATTGTAATTTTGATGTATTTATTTATTGAAATACCTTGTTGGGTAATGTAATGAAATGTAAATGAAGGGTGAATCAATGTAATGGGAATGGGTATTTCTAGGTGAAATGAAGGGAAAAGATATGCTCTTACTTGTATATGTCACAAACATTAAAATAATGTGACATAGTTCTCTCTTGTTTTGTGAATAAGGACCTAGCTTATATTGATATGATAAGTATGTTCTCTTATATAATTGATTGTAAAGGAATATTATGAAATGATTGGTTTATGAATGAACTTTTTTTTATGTCAAGATAAATGTTATTGTTAGATAAGAAGGTCTATAGGAATGATAAATGATAATGGAATTACAATTGTAAAATAGTTGTATAACTGTGAAAGGAGATGCCAAATATTAAGAGAAGTTTATAAAAAAGAAGTACAATACACTTTTGGTTTGGTGTAATTTGTGATAGTAACTCAATAAATTGATTCACATATTTTAACTTATGATTGATATTAAGAATGACTTAGGAAAATTTTGGTTGGTGTCTTAAAATATATCTAGTACAATGTACATCTAGGTTGTAGGGTATGCGATAATGAATGATAATATTTACCCCAATGTCTATATGAAACTAAATTTATAAGATGCTTTATGGATGTTGTGAATTCCACTAGTTAGTTATGAAGAATGGATTGTGTTGGTAAATTAAATGTTGGTGACTACTCATTGAAACCTGTTCATCACATAGTAGTAATTTATTCTAAAGGGTTATAAATATGTTAGACTTGTAACTCATTATGAAACTCTTAAATGTAATTAGAATTATTAATATTATTTGAGTAGAAGTGTTAGGGAGCCTGTGAGGACTTGGAAATCTCAGTTATGTTTCATTCATGTTTTCTAAGCATATGTGTATCGATTATTTTTAAAATGTGCATTGTAATAGTTCAAAAAAAATTGACTTCATCTTTAGAGATTAGATGGTTAGTCCTCTTGGGTTCCTTGGTGGGGTGTTACATGACACATCATCATCATTTTGGTTGGACTCAAAATTGGTGGTGAACACTATCTTCAAACAACTATCATTTTTTTTCTAAGGCTTGGGCTTGGGCTCGTTCCTCCATCTTGGCTCCATTCTTCTCACGAATCGGGCATTGATTATTTTCTATTACCATGAAAATTATCATTCTTAACCCAATGCGCATATCTTCTAAACCTTGGTGATTGCATATACATCTGCAATTCCTTATCTTGAATATTTTATATCATATTGATTGAATCAATCAAGGGATGCTAGATATTTGGTGTTTCCTATGCACTACACTCATTATCCAAATCCTTTTCCAAATGCTTTAATGCCTTTTCATTTTTGGATGCGTCATTATGGAAAGCATATGGTAGAATTACCTATGGTTCCTTTATTATTGTATGGTCAAGCCATTATCTTCCTTAGATTGTCAGTCCCTTGATTCAAGGTTTGATGAGATAGAAGATGAATTGCACTCCTCTTCTATTTCAACACTTTGCAGGCTCTATTATTGTGCTTTGACTTCTCATTTGATGGAATTTCAATTGGCTTACCTCTGCAACTAAATTCATTTCCAAGCCCTCCCTCACGTAGAAGTGCTTGATGTCTGCTTCCACTATGAGTGTCAGTGATACATTTCTTTTTGCATTTCAATAGCCGACTTATGCTTGGTTTTAAGGATTGAAATTTTGGAGGAGCCCGATGATGACTATGTGGATGACCTATAATTTTTTTCATATCCCCTTCAATCTCTGTCCACTGTAGATATAAATCTGACAATATTTTGACATATATATGTAATTTAGGGGATGTTAAGCATCTCTATTTTAGTGCCTCATTGTGATGCTCTGTTTCTTTATATTTTTATCCCAGGAGTAAGTTTTGAGATTGTCAATGATCGGACACCTCACGGGATGTGACTACTAATAAATATTTGTTAATCCCTTCTGATCTTGATGGTGAATTGTAATTGTAGAAGTTCAAAAAGATCCTCTATCACAAGAATGATAACCAAAGTCTGAATCTCTTTGAAATTAAGTGACTCTTTTGAAAATGTCTGCTCTTCACATGCACTTCTGAACTTTGAACTAGTTACACCTAAATCTTGAACTTTGTACCTTTTGAAACAAAGGGAGATGGAAAATTGAACTTTGAACTTTGAACTAGAGTTTGAGGTTCAAGTTCAATATCTTACTTTCTTTTGATGCTACTTCTTCATGAAACATTAACCTCATAAAACATGGTTAGCAAAAAATAATACAATATATTGGGACAATTAGGAAATCTCCCTATGGGGTCTGTTTTCAAAATTTTAAAATAGGGGTGTTAAAAGCATGCCAACAACTGGCTTTGACTAGGGATGTGGATGATAAAGACAAATAATTCAGCATCTCTAGTTAAGAACAGTGTCTATCCATTGGGAAATGGAGTAAAATTTGATAACAAGATTATTCTTGCAGATGACAAAGGGAAGAAAAACAACACACCAAAACACCTAGACTAACAACACAACCAAAACTTATTTAAAAAAGATATGGAAAGTAACCCATACCTTCAAGAATGTATCTGGGTGGTCATATGAAGCCATTAACTAGCTGAGAAAAGAAGGACCCTTTCCAGAACAATTATTTGTGCTTGGAAGGAGTAATCTAGATCAACTGCCATATGGTGACTTCTTTGTACCTGAAAACCAAACTAGTTGTGTGCAAGAATTTACTGAATAAACAATCATGCCCAAAGAGCCATGTTTCATCATAAAATTTTGATTTTTCTTGAGGTCTCTGCACAATTTTTCTCAAACAACTTCCAACTTCCGGTTGAAAGAAACAATGTTGATGAATTTTTGGAAGAGGGACTACACAATTTTCATAAAAACTATTGACAAGATCACCATTATTAATATAATTTTCAGCATTTGGATTGATCTTGAGGTCGATAGACATTTCATCAAGTATAGGATCATTTCTGAAGAAGATATCTTCTACATTTCTATTACAAACAAAATCATCATCAAACATATTGTGCATCCTATCCATGTCTTTACTCATCAAGAAACTATATTTTTCAGCCTCATTTTTGAAATTCGGGTCAACAACATAAGACTTGGATAGATGAAATGAAGATTCTTCAATCAGAAAATATTTTTATCATCAATTAAATCAATAGCTATGTTTTTTATGGAATCATCCCTCCCTTCAATGAATGATAAAAAATTCTCTATGATCTTCTTTTCATGAAGAGAGGTGTATTTTAAACCATCCATCAATTCTTGGGGCTGCTGCACTTCATCGTGGCTATCACCTTGCATCAAGCTCAATACAACATTTTCTTTTTTAACCAAATTTTCAGATTCTAAAAATCTTTTTCCCCCACATGATTTCACTCTATCTTCAGTGCAAGATTCATCAGAGAGGCCTAATGTTTCTTCATTCTCAAAATGGAAAGATTCTACAATGGACTTATTACAAATTTTTAAAGAGTCATCTCTATCAATTTCTTCTGGAAAATCAAAAGACTCATACTCCGATCGCATGTAAATCTGAAAATTACCATCTTTTATATCTTCTAAAATAAGATGATTTTCATTTTTTTCAAAATAAATAGTCTCCATTTCAGGGCTAGAGAAAGGCGTTTGCAAACCTTGATCTTTTATATTCACAAGTCCTTTCTTATTTTCATGGTTAGTCTCACTTGCATCTTTGGTAGCACTAACTAAGAGGTCTTCTTGTGTATTCATCCCTTCTTCTTGTGTGTTCTACTCACATAGTGGGAAAGATTTGGGTTTTTCATTATTAGCTTGATGCATCTTTATTTCTTTTTTTTTATTGCAATCCCAAGGCATCAATGATTCTTCTACTGTTGGTGTAATCTCTTTCTCCCCAAAGAACATGAAATTGAAAGACATGGGTTATTTATTTTCTGATGCTTCTTCTTTTATCTTTGCTAAAACAAATGCCTCTTTCTTAAGTTTCTTGAGTTGATAAAATCTTGCATGCACACATTTTTTAAGTAGAGCAGATCTATGATCTTCAAAAGGATTTAACTTATCATTCTCAGCTACACAAATTATTCCCAGGTAGGCATTCCAAAGATATTGTAGCAGTGGATCCTTTTCAGTGTGTATTTCTTCAATAGAAGGATTCTTGCTGACTGGTCTTCTTGGCTGAACTTATTTTTCACTCAAGACAGAAAAATTTTGAGAGAAAAAATAATTTGGAGCAGCAAGAACATTACCATCACCAATTCCCAATTCATGTTTAATTTATGATGTCCTTTTCTCATGGGCTTGCAGAAAGTGTATTTTATCTTTCATCTCTTTCAACTTGTGGAACCTAACACAAAGACTCTTCCACAACACTGTAGACACATGGTCATCTTCTATGCTTATCTTCATCTTTATAGCCCTGGAAATGCTTTCTTTGTAGTGATCCCACAAATCTTGCAGCACCTTATCATCTATCTAAAGAATCTCCAAGATGGTGGGATTTGATTTCTTTCCCATTCTTCAAATTTTGATTTTGCTTGTCAAGAACCAGTGGAGTCACCATTAGACGGAGTTGCCAATCTCCTATACATGGAGATAATTTTAAAACTTGGAGAAATAAAAGACTAATCTTCGATTTTGATTCTCTCCAGTAGAGTCACCAAAAATATGTTAGTAAACATATTTATCCTTCAAAAAGAGATAAAAATAATGAATCAAGATGCCTAGCATGAAGAACAAAGAATATTAACAGTTGGACATATTTTCATTGTATTGGTAATTTCCCTCTAAATTAAGAGGTACAACTCCCTCTTCAATGATATTTAATGAATTAAATAGCTGAAAATGTCTTTAACTAGAAGACACGAAGGCAACATACATTCATCCATCAACATGAAATGAATGCGACTACAGACTTAAAAACTCAGAGATGAGGAGACAAATGGCCAACTGACCACCTATTTAATCTTCTCAAGCACAGAGGAAAAAAAAGAAAATTTAATATCTATTTTGCATATGTAGGTGTGTAAAACCAACTGATTTTAGAACACATACAAATACTTGATAAATGGGACAATATAACACCAAAAATGTGACTGGAACAACCAAAAGATTGTTTACAATCAGAGAAATATGAAGCCAAACCAACAGACTTAAAATTGCATTTCTCCTTATTTCAGATATACAAACAAAATAACCAATTGATCATTATGTCCCTATCCATAAACAAGCTATAAAAATAAAAATATCTTCTCTTCCCCTCTCCCTTTGTTACAGTAATATCAGAAATAAATTCCCCGCTCCCTATAGCCAACTGACCTGCTGGAAAAAATGAACCACTGCTTTTCGAAAATCCTCCCTTAAATAAAATCTCTAGCTTTTGTTGCCTTTCAGTTATGCAACCATTTCTTGAAATTATTTCTAATTCCCTTTTTCACCTTTCCATCTTTGGTATGATTAGTGTCTAAACCCTTTAGAATATTTTAGACTTTATGCAATATATTCTTAGGCATATGGACAAGTGGGAATTTATTACATTTTGATATGTATTGCCCTTTTTCATCAAACAACGTTTGTTCACACAAACCATTCAGCATCACCATGTATTAAAATATTGATTAAACACCACTTAATATCTATTAATGGGGTTTGCGTATGGGATCAAAATTATCTAGTCTTTGAACCCCCCTCAAATTCCACATAGATAGTATCAGCCATCTTCAACACCTCTGCAACATTCCCAAAATGGAACTTGTCACTTATTTGTTTAGATCTTCTTCTACACATAGATCCACAAACTTCCTTTTGCATTATGATGATAACTTGACATCCTTTGAATGAATCGGATGCCACTATGGCCTGAATCAGGCCCTTGCACTTAGCTTTCCTATTGACATGTCTCCATGAATATCTATCAACAAAACATAACTTTTCATGCTCGACATGGTCTTCATTTGGATTGGAGAACTACCTTCATGATACTTATTTGATGCATCATCATCATTTTGGTTGGACCTAGAATCGGTGGCAAACACTGTCTTCAAAAAATTGTCTTTCTCTGCTAAGACTCAGGCTCGTTCCTCCATCTTGGCTCCATGCTTCTCATGAATCAGGCATTGATCATGTTTGATTTTCTATTACTATGAAAATTATCATTCTTAACCCAATGCACATATCTTATACACCTTGGTGAATTCATATACATGTGCAATTCCTTATATTAAATATTTGATATCATATTGATTGAATCAATCAAGGGATGCTAGATATTTGGTGTTTCCTACGCACTACATTCATCATCCATATCCTTTGCCAAATGCTTTAATTCTTTTTCATTATCAGAGGTGTCATTATGGAAAGCATATGGTAGAAACACCTATGGTTCCTTTATTACTCTATGGTCAAGTCATGCTCTTCCTTATATTGCTAGTCCCTTGATTCGAGGTCTAATGAGTTAGAAGATGAATTGCAATCCTCTTCTATTTAGGCACTTTGTGGGCTCTATTATTGTTCTTTGACTTCTCATTTTACAACATTTGAATTGGCTTACCTCTACAACTAAATTCATTTCCAAGACCTCCCTTGCGTAGAAGTGCTTGATTTTGAATTCCACTATGAGTTTTAGTTATACATTTCTTTTTGCATTTTAATAGTTGACTTATGCTTGGTTTTAAGGATTTAAATTTGGGAGGAGCCCGATGATGACTATGTGGACGACCTCTAATTAGTTTCATATCCCCTTCAATCTCTATCCACTGTAGACTAAAAGATGACAATATTTTGACATATACATGTCACTTAGGAGATGTTAGGCATGTTTGTTTCAGTGCCTCATTGTGATGCTCTGTTTCCTTATATTTTCATCTCAGGAGTCACTACAACATTTGGGGTCAAATTATGACTCCAATTTGTGATGGCACTACCATTTGTGTGTGATGTGTTTATTTTCCAAGTGCCCCTGATGTTTTTGTAATAGCGATGGTACTATCAGAATTGTGACACCCGCGTGATTAGAAACCAGAAAAAAAAGAAAGGCTCATTTCGAATTTAGCGTGAAGAGGGCCTAACTATGGAAGATTGGAATATTTATATATGGTAGCCATGACTTGATCAGCTAGGCATTCAAGCTTTGTATTCTCATTAACTCAACTTCATTTTGATGGAATTTGTTGATTTAATGACACAATAAGAATATTAATACTGACATTGTTGGCATTGTAATTACTGGCATTTTTAATACTAGAAATGTCTTGATGGATCAAGAGCTGCAAGATAGGGCATCATGCATTGTTTATGAGCTCACTATTTAATACTGGCAATGTTTACATCTTTGCATTTTGAATGCTTGATGACCCGTGAGCTTTGAGAGCTAGGGCATCATTTATATTACCTTCAAGGCATTGTGTGAAGTGTTTGGTCTCTCTCTTTATTTGTTTTTCTGTTGATATTCACTATGTGGTACTCCCCATTTATGATCATTTCATGATGAATTGTCTTCATGGCTCGTGGGATGCAAGTTAGGGCATCATGCATTGTTTATTAGCTCACTGTTTAATACTGGCATTGTTTACATCTTTGTATTTTGAATGCTTCATGACCCATGAGCTTTCAGAGCTACGACATTGCTGCTATTACCTTCAAGGCATTATGTGAAGTATTTGGTCTCTATTTGTTTTGTTGTTGATATTCACTATGTGGTACTCCTCGTTGATGATCATTTCATGAGGAAATGTCTTAATGGCTCGTGGGCTGCAAGCTAGCACATCATGCATTATTTATTAGCTCACTGTTTAATATTGGCATTGTTTACATCTTTGCATACGGAATGCTTGATGAGCCATGAGCTTTGAGAGATAGGCCATCATTTCTATTACCTTCAAGGTATTGTGTGAAGTGGTCAATCTCTCTTTATTTGTTTCGTTGTTGATATTCACCATGTGGTACTCCCCGTTTATGATCATTTCATGAGGAAATGTCTTGATGGCTTGTGGAATGCAAGCTAGGGCATCATGCATTGTTTATGAGCTCACTATTTAATACTGGCATTCTTTTACATCTTTGCATTTGGAACGCTTGATGACCCGCGAGCTTTGAGAGCTAGGGCATTGTTGCTATTACCTTCAAGGGATTTTGTGAAGTGTTTGATATCTATTTATTTGTTTTGTTGTTGATATTCACTATGTGGTACTCCCCGTTTCTGATAATTTCATGAGGAAAAACTATTGGAAATAATCAAGACTAGCCAAGTTACTGAGAGGGGAGGGGTGAATCAGTAACTCTTAAAAATTTAAATCATTTCTGCACTTGTATATACTTAACCATTCATTTATCTAATCTACTACAAGCATGAAAGTATAATCATTCATAACACATAAACACAAAGATTTGGTGACCCAGAAACCTTTAAAATAGAAAGTAAAACTGGGGTGGGGATGGTACCCACAAAACTTTGGTACTGCAGTATAAAGTTGGCCGGTTAAGGCTTACGTTGATCACTTCTGATGATCTGCCCTGTTAGAAGCAATTAGGACTG
>MU225744.1:445050-468487 GCA_018584345.1 Thuja plicata | reverse complement strand
AACAAATAAAGTGCTTTAAGTGGGGATTTTTATTTATTTAATTAAAAGAGGGGTTTTTATTTCAACTAAATAAATTAGAAGAATTTTATTTAATTAAATGGGGGAAATTGAATTTAATTAAATAAGATGAATTTTATTTAATTAAAAGGGAGGTTAAATTTTTTAATTAAATAAGAGAAATTTTATTTAATTAAAAGGGAGATTAAATCTTTTAATTAAATAAAAATGGTCAAACCTTAGGAAATATTGAAATAATTGAATTAATTACAATTTGATCAAGGAAATTGATTTGAATTGAAAATGTTCCAAACCATTGATTCAGGAAATTTGATAAAATGATAAATGGGGCCCAAAGTCTAGGCGACCATTTTAGGGTGCATACAATAATGACATGTATGGAATACCTTACACATACGTGACATTGTTATGTTGGATAAACCATTCATAACCTTCAAGTTCACCAACAACAATACAACAAAAAAAAGGGTTCTTTGGGAGTCTTCGTAAAGGGTTGTGTTTTCCTTCTCAAGTCAAGATATATCATGGACGACATCAAGGTCATCTTGATCATCATCATCAGTTGCGCCAGGACCAAAAGTGTCATGGATCAATATATTTGTACCATCATCTTCAAATATGTTTTCTAGCGTATGATAGTCATCTTCCATGGGATCATTATCTTCAGCTTTGATATTCATACCTCCATGTTCCTCCATTTCAAAAACCATACTTAGGATTGTGGTGGTCCATATCATGTGCCTTGGGGAGCTTGACCTATATAACAATGATGAACATAAATAATCCATTATCATGATCCTCATCATCAAGTGATTTTGTATGTATATAAATTGTTAAAATAATATAATGAACAACTTACCAATGGACGATAATCATGTCCCCCTTCAATGTGACCATTCTCCCTACAATGTCTCTTAGATTTTTTTATTAGCAGTCTTCTAGTGTTTAAGCCCTTGCAACTTTTGCAAGGACAAAAACATTTCCTGTCACCTTCTCTTTTGAAGTTAGACCACAATCTAGCGATTGACTCTTGTTATTCAATTACATTATATGACATGATCTTTCTTGACAAGAAAAAAACCGAGCTATGGAAAATTTGGTGTATAACCTTCACAAACTAAGCAAAATGATGTTGAAAGTACACAAATATTCTTAGACCTAGTTATATATAGAAATTGAAATTTTAGTTATGAAATGATGTTTTAGTATAGTATACCAAATTGAAATACTTGAACATAGAGACTTTCAACATCCAAAATTCATCAATTACAAGATCCTGGGGAAGTACAATGGAGGTTTATAGACAAATGGAGTCTAAAAGACCTATAAGGTCTTTAAATAATGTAATAATGTAAAGACCATCTTTAATTGTAACAAGGTTTACTAAATAGTTAGTCTATATAATATTATTGAGTGATCATCATATATATCCTAGATGAAGTTTATGGATGGGGGGGGGGGTTAAAGTACAAACCCGTGTCACAGTTTTATAAAGGAAAAGGACTACAACATGCAAACTGTTCCACTTTAACGAGATAAAGTGACATTTTTATTTATAATTTGAGGATGATGTAGACTGATGAAATCTATAAAAATGGATGAAGTTTATGCATATAATTTTACAATTTTTTTTTGAACAAGAATTGACATAGTTTTCTAATTTTTGAAGTTCATTTTTCAATTGCTGAAAACTGTTGAAAATCTGGGGTCTAGCTCCCACCAAACAAGTATATGCAAATAATATATTTTTCCTCTGATTTCAAAATATGTTATAGATACAATGTATATCTAGTGCAGAAAATAAGAAATATTGATTTTCAATGTATATTTTCTCCGTTATAACTACTCAAAGATGAACTTATCTAAAATCGACAGTTTTCATCTCCCACCAAATTTCCCCTATCAAATCTACACCATTCAGAAAAAAATACATATTCTTGAAAAGGACTCTCTCCTCTAGTGTTAAATATAAATTTTAATTTTTTTTATATGATTTTATATTTATTTATTTATTTGAAGAAACATCTTCTCGAATGTTAAAATACCTACTTGTTTTATCTTGAAATTATAATATATAAGATCTAATCAAAACACTACAAACTTTATATGACAATAATATTGACTCTGAGCTCTACAAAAGGGTTTTTTTTTTTTAAATATCATTAAAAAGAGTAGGGGTTATTGAAACATCAATTTTCTAAAATAATTTTATTTCTTTGGTAATTGGAATAAAATATACATTTAATAAACATTTCTAATTGGAAAAGTTTAACCACTTATCTAGCTTAGCTAGAATGAATCTAGTTAGACCATATATTTGACGAAAATTATTTTTTATTTAGAAATACTGAAATTTAGTTGTGCTGATAAGTGGTCTTGAAACATGACACAACTTTGTGCTTTTACTCGGGGGACATGACGGGAGAAGCCATATGTGCACGAACTGTACTTCAAAAATGCAATAAAGTCACTAAATTCTAAAACTTTGCATGGTACTTTGATTTGTTTTCATTTCAAATGGTTTAAGGAACTAAAATAAACATTTGTTTGTCTTCTACATGATCTGAGATCTCATTGTTATACTAGTTATTCATTTAACTTGTTGACAGTCACAAGGATTTGCCTTTGTTTAACAATTTTGAGTGTTTTTATGGCTTAATGTTCGTTCCATGAATGTGCTCTCACTATTTCTCATGGGATGGTCATGGTTTTAACTTGTACAACATGCATCTAACCAAACAATGTGCAGATAAGTGAAGGGAAGTGGGTAATCACTAAGTTGTTATGTGGAAAGGGCACTAAAATTGTTGCAAGGGTGTAGCAGCATGAGATCTGATCAAAGGAGGGAATTCTTTTATGCTTGAATCCATTAGAGGATGTCTTGGAAATTAAGAATCAACTTTTTTGGGTTGAGGAAGTTCTTTGAAGGGCGACAGTGATCATTATTTTGATTGGATTGGATTGATCAATGACCAGCTGCATGAGGTACTTTCTTGTTTTCCTTTGAACAAATCTTTCTACATTTCAATCATCTTGTTTGGTGATTTTAATGATGGTATTGATGTATCTTTGATAAAGTGTTGATTTAGGATACTTTTACATTGTATTAAGAATACTTTGGCTTTGGAATCATTGTATTAGGTGAAGTAATTAGATCTTGTTATCTTTATTTTTGTAAGGACTGGTCTGAACCCTGATTTAGGCTAACCTGAGAGACAAAAGATGTAGTTTCTCTTAAGTGCCACATGGGAATCACCTCTCATCTTGGGAAGTGATGAGGAGACAGTATAAATTGGCTGCCTTGGAGGTTACAGATCACCATGCATTGGTTGGTAGGTGATGTGATTGCATGGAAGTGAATGTACAATCACACTGAGCAGTGTATTGTCTACCACAATTGAAGATTGAAGGCTTGTCGTGATGACATGTAACTGATTGAATGTTTGACAATGTTGAGTTGGAGATAATGCAAGGCCTTAAATCAGTTAATGTATTGTATTGTCATTGATTTCAACTTAATATCATCTGTACGGTCATGTACATAATGCAAAAGACTTCAGAGAATCAATGGAACAAAGGTTATGCCTTCAGCAATGCATAAAAGTCAAGTATTCACTTGGTGACAAACAAAACTGACGAAGTGCACACCAACAGTCAGAGCAAAGAAGAACAGTCATAGTGATACCTGACGATCAGAAGCATAGTGTTGCCTGACGAAGAAAAGCCATAGAGATGCCCGACGAGAAAAGTCAGAAGGTTTCCCGATGAGTAAAATTCCAATGATGCCCAATGGATGGAGATGATGAAGCTAACTGGAGTCTCACCGACAGAACTGTCAGTTGTCACTGACAACTAACTGTAGTGGTGACCGACGGAACAAAAAGTTTAGAAAATGGCAAAATATGTAGCTGACAGAGCTAAAAATAGACTTAACTGGTTGTTTACTTTGTTTTATTTGACCAAAGATAAGTGATTGCTTTAAAGATGATTTGTATAGTTTGCAAGAGGATATCTACGAGACAAATTAGGAGGTATGCTTTAAATATAATTAGATGCATTTTTTTTCACGCCAAGAATCAAGAAATAGTAAATATCATGTCTATATAAGAGACAAGCTTAATTCATTTACGAATGGGATTAAGGGGAGTGAATAGAAAGAGGATGCTGAAGAGAAATTGATGAAGAAAAACTTCATGCAGTCTTGATCAAACAAGCTGAAGAAGAGCTAAGGAATTCTACAGACACCAACGAATAGTGAAGCACAACATCACAAAGAAGAAATTATCAAGCACAAAAGATTGAACTGATACATTGATCAGAGGGGTAATGTACTTAAATAGATCTAAAAATATGCAACTCAAAGTTGCAATATGAACAGTTCATAGTGTTTTAGTTTAGCCATTGAAGCATCAAGTCTCTTAACTGAGCAGGACTTAGCAGTCTTCTATATATTGAGGTACGTCTCAAGGAGTGCCAAAAAGGTTGATTCATGAAAGTAGCATTGGACTTTCTTGATACCTATTGAGAGTCTAAGAAGGAGGTTGATTCAAGGATGGTAGCAATAGATTCCTGATACTAAGTGACAACCTCTATGTATTAAATCCTCTAACAAGGTCGCACTTAACAGTGTGTTTGTAACCTTTAACAAGTTTGGCTCCTAATAGGGCTCACTTCATAAGAGTGAAAATTTGGGGTACCGGTCCCATTGGTTTTTCCCCTTAACAGGGTTTCCACGTTAAAAATTCATCTGTTATGTGTGTATGATTCATTTATTTACTATTGTGTATCTTACATAGCTAACTCTGGATTGATTGGTATACTCTGCTTATTTACTGAGTTTTTAGTAAATAGTTATACTGCTTATCGGTAATCAAGAAATAAAAGGATTGACAGAGAAATTCGATAGATAGTTAATGGTTATTAGTATTTCATGGCATGCATCTTGTAGGGACATAATAATCTGAGGTTAATTGATTGGTTGTTAAAGTCTGAAGGATAAATTTTTGAGGCCACTGATTCAACCCCCCCCCCCTCAGTTATTACTAATAATTGGTATCAGAGCTTCTGTTGTTAGAAAGGAAGGTTTCAAGACCTAAGTCAAAGATCACAAGATGAACAGATGAGATGTGCCCAAGTTGAACAAAGACAACTTTTCTTCATGGCAAAGCAGGATAAGACTCCACTTATCAGGTATTTGTAATGATATTACTCAATTCCTAGATACTGAATATGTGTTTCCCACAGGAGTATTGACAGTAGATCAATTGAGAGAGAAGCATGAGCACAACTGCATGGGTATAGAGCTTTCTTCCTCACTCTCTGATGCTAAATTTGAAGATGTCAAAGATTGCAAAACTGCAAAGAAGATGTGGGACAAACTGAAGCTTGTACATGGAGGTGATACAATTGTTCTGAGAGCCAAGGTAAAAAGCCTTAGAGAAAATTTTGATGATCTCAGAATGAAAGAAGGAGAAAACATCACATAGTATAACACAAGAATCAAAGTAGTCAATGCTATACGAGGAGTTGGAGGTACACTTGAAGAGGAGACAGTGGTAAGTAAAATCTTAAGAACCTTATTGCATGTATATTGTTATTAGAGTTTCTGCCATTCAAGAAATGAGAGCAGTAGCAAACAATATAGTTACTCTTGATAGTTTAATTGGTAGACTAATTTCATTTGAGATGAATAACTTTGATAATAGTATCTTACCAAACTTAGAGTCTGCGTTTAAGTCTTCTATGAGAATAAGCAAATCAAGTCATAGACACACATCTAGAAGAGATAGTGAAAGTGAAAGTGAAGAAGAAGATCTAGATGAAATAAAAGCATTGATGGCTAGAAGAATGTAGAGAGGAAAAGGTAAATGCAAAGGAAAGTTACCACTTGTATGCTTTAATTGTAAAGAGATTGGACACTTTGCTGCAAGATGTCCTAACCAAAGAAAAGATGACAGAGTTAATGATAGATATTTTGAGAAGAAATCTGACAGAGGTGATAACAAAGATTACAGAAGTTACTGATAATCAGAAAGAAGAGATACCCAAGACCACAAGGACAAAGGCAAGAAAGCTAGCTACCTAGCTGCTTGCAAAGATGAAGATACTGACACCGAACCTGATGAAGAAATTGAGATGGTATTTGTAGCTATGAAAGATGATTTAGATGAAGATGAAAGGTATGTAGAAACTGTACTCATATCTAAGGTTAGCAAGAATGACATCTGGATTATAAATCGTGGCTGCACTCACCACATGACCGGTGATAAAGAAAATTTTAACACTTTTGAGTATTATAATGGTGGTACAGTAAGAATGGTTAATGATACACCTTGTCTAGTTGAAGGTAAAGGAACTATAATGTTGAATAACCTGATTAAATGTGAAAATGACTATTGGGTAAAAGGATTGAATTATAATTTGTTGAGTGTTTCTCAGCTGAATAATTCAGGTCATAGAGTAGCATTTGAGAATAAGAAGACAAAGATCTTCAATGAATCAGGAAGATTGATTAGTACCGGTGAATAGACAAAAGGTAACTTATTCTATCTGAATGATACTAACACCACTTGCTTAATAACTAGAAATGAAGACATATGGTTGTGGCACAAAAGATTGTGTCATGTGAATTTTGAAAACATGATAAAATAAGAAAAAGAAGAAATGTAAGAGGCTTACCGACGATGACAAAGTCTGACAACATCATGTGCAAGAATTATCAAAAAGGTAAGATGACAAAGTCTAGTTTCAAAAGTAAAACTCATACATCTGATGAAATTCTAGACTTATTCCATACTGATTTATGTGGACCAATAAGGACAAAGAGTTATTATGGAGATATATATTTTATTCTCTTTGTTGATGATTACTCTAGAATGATGACAGTTATGTTTCTAAAAGATAAATCTGAAACATTCAAGATGTTTAAATGGTATAAGGCTATGGTAGAAAAACAAAGTGGTAAAGATTTTAAATGTTTGAGATCAGATAAAGGAGGAGAATTTATATAAGATGAATTCACTAATTTCTATAATGAGCATGGCATAAAAAGATAGGTTTCTGCACAGAGGACACCACATCAAAATGGGATTTCTTAGAGAAGGAACAGATCCATAGTTGATTGTGCCAGAACACTAATGATAGAGAAAAACATCACCCAAATCTTATGGAGGGAAGCTATCAGTACTGGTGTCTACACACTAAAGATAGTACAATTAAAGAAAGACACAAAGAAGACACCTTATAAGCTATGGTATGGTAAAAGACACAATGTAAGTTACTTCAAAATATTTTATAGTCAATGTTATATCTTAAAGGATGATAGAAATGGAAAGCTTGATGCCAAAAGTGTTGAAGGTATCTTTCTAGGGTATTCCACCAAAAGCAAAGCTTATAAATGTCTTATCAAGGCTTCTAACAAAATTGTTGAAATTGCAAATGTAAAGATAGATGAATTTGTAAAAAAAAATGAGTTGGAAAGAACAAAAGAACCAAAGGAATACAACAAGTTTGTATACTGTGAAGAACCAAACACTCTGCCTGAGCACCAATGCTTAATTCCAGAACAATAGAATGTTGAAACCGACAGTCAGGCTGCAATTACCGATGATTAGGATAATGATCAAAATAATGTGCAAGGTGATGAAGAACAAAATGAAGGACAAAATGATGATAAAGCTGATAGACAAAGAGTTGAACGTGTACTTGTAAGATATTTAAGAAGGAACCATCCATAAATCTAGATCATAGGAGATAATAAAGTTGGTACAAGAACAAGAAGTAAGTCTTTAAACTTAAATTGTTTAATTTGTGAGTTTGAGCCAAAATTTGTCAATGCTGCACTTGATAATGAAGAATGGATAAGTGCTATGAATGATGAAATTGGGAAGATTGAAAACATCAATACATGGTCACTTGTGCCAAGATCGGATGACAAGAATATCATCGGTACAAAATGGATATTCAGGAATAAGCTGAATGAGAATGGAGAAGTCACAAGAAATAAAGGAAGACTAGTATGTAAGGGGTATGCACATGAGGAAAGTATTGACTATGGAGAAACCTTTGCACCCATTGCTAGGCTAAAAGGTGTAAGAATACTACTTTCTCATGCTGCATTCAAAGGATTCAAGGTATACCAGATGGATGTCAAGTCAGCATTCCTAAATGAAATACTTGAAGAAGAGGTATACATTGAGCAACCAGAAGGGTTTGTATATCCAGACAAGAGAAACATGGTATGTAGACTTCACAAAGCCTTGTATGGATTGAAACAAGCTCCTGGAGCCTGGTATGAATGAATTCATTCCTATCTTATAAGTATTGGATTTGTAAGGACTGGTGAAAACAATAATCTTTATTTGAAGGAAGATATTGATGCTAACCCTTTGATTGTTGAAATATTTGTTGATGACATCATATTTGGAGGCAATGATATGCTATGAAAATCATTTTCTAATGAGATGAGCAAAGAGTTTGAGATGTCTATGTTTGGAGAGATCTTGTTCTTTCTTGGTCTACAAATCATTTGACAAAGTGAAGGTATTTTCATTACACAGTCCAAATACATTAAAGAGGTCATGAAAATATTCAAGATGGAAGAATCCAAACTAGTTGGAACACCAATAGCTACTGGATGTAAGTTGAAAAAGGAGGACAAGACAATAGAGGTAAAGCAGACTTTGTACAAATCAATGATTGGAAAACTCATGTATGTTGTACACACTAGACCAGATATTGCATATTTAGTAGGAATAGTTGCCAGATTCTCTGCTAACCCTAGGGAATCACATATGACTACTGTGAAAAGGATTTTAAGATATCTGAAGAATACTGAGGAATATGGCTTATGGTATAGAAAAGAAGGCAAATTTGAACTTAAGGTGTCTACCGACGCTGATTGGGCTAGAAATCTTGATGACCAGAAGAGAACAAATGGAGGAACATTATTTATGGGTGACAAACTTGTCACATGGATAAGCAAGAAGAAAGGATGCATCTCTCAGTCTACTACATAAGTAGAGTATGTTGTTGTTGCTGCAAATTTCTCAAATATTGCATGGATCAAATAGTTACTAGAAGGTATGCATATGAAGATCTTAAAAATAGTGATTATCTATTGTGATAACACTAGTGCAATAAACATTTCCAAAAATCCAGTCATGCATTCCAAGACTAAACACATTTCCATCAAGTATCATTATTTGAGAGAACAAGTTCAAGTAAAGGAAGTGATACTTGAGTATGTGCAATCAAAAGAACAATTGGCTAATATCTTCACCAAGCCACTGCCCAAGGATACATTCGAGTACTTGAGAAAGAGACTAGGGGTCAAACCCTTGTCTACCAGTCTGTAAAATGACTGAAGGATGTATCAACCTAAATACTATCAAAATATCAGTAATGTTGATGCAAGCATAGAGATGCACTTCAAAGCTACATCTATATACAGACAAGTATATATCAGCACCGAGCACTAGAGCATATTTTTGTATTACTAATGGATAAGGGAAATTCAAGGAATATATTATGGATGCAAAGAAATGATTGTTTGACATGAATGCCAAATATTTGTAAAATATTTGTTTGGCATTCCTGTCAAAGGGAGAGAAATTATCCATATTATTATCTCTTTCTAGGGAAAGATATTATCCACTATCACATTACTCCAACAGGGAGTGATTATATCCTTAGGAAGAGAAATTGTATGAAAATATTATACAAAGGGAGTGTTGTTGACAAGAGAAAAAGACATCAAAAGAGAAGAACAGTAAAGGGAGAGAAATTGACACAAGGAGAGGACACAATACATCAGAAGACAGAGAGCTACAAGAATCAAATCTAAGCTAAAACAGAGCTTACCGATGGTCAAACATTTATCGGTTATCAGAATAAAAAGATTGGTAGTTTGATGAATCTCAACTATTGTATTTCATATTGTAGTAGAAATAGTATAGTGTGATAATATAGTATGTTGTCATCAATGCCAAAGGGAGAGATTGATGACATGTAACTGATTGAATGTTTGACAATGTTAAGTTGAAGATAATGCAATGCATCAAATCAGTTAATGTATTGTATTTTCATTGATGTCAACTTAATATTATCTATACGGTCATGTACATAATGCCAAAGACTTTAGAGAATTAGTGGAACAAAGGTTATGCCTTGAAATGCATAAAATCCAAGTATTCACTTGGTGACAAACAACATCGATGGAGTGCACACCGACGGTTAGAGAAAAGAAGAAAAGTCACAGTGATACCCGATGATCAAAAGCATAGTGTTTCCTGATGAAGCAAAGCCACAGTGATGCCCATCGAGAAAAGTCAGAAGGTGACCGACAGAACAGAAAGTTTAGAAAATGAAAAAAATATGTAGCTAGCAGAGCTAAAAATAGACTTAACTGGTTGTTTACTTTCTTTTATTATACCAGAGATAAGTGATTGATTTAAAGCTGATTTGTACAGTTGGCAAGAAGATATCTACGAGACAAATCAGGAGTTATGCTTTAAATCTAATTTGCTAGATTATTCTCCACACCAAAAATCAAGAATCAGGAATCAAGAAATAGTAAATATCATGTCTATATAAGAGACAAGCTTAATTAATTTACGAATGGGTTTAAGGGGAGTGAATAGAAAGAGGGTTCTGAAGAGAAAATAATGAAGAACAATTTCATGCAGTCCTGGTCAAACAAGTTGAAGAAGAGCTAAGGAATTCTGTAGACATCAACGAATAGTGAAGTACAACATCACAGAGCAGAAAGTATGGAGCACAAAGGATTGAATTGATACATTGATCAGAGAGGTAATGTACTTTAATAGATCTAAAAATATGTAATTCAATGTTGAAATATGAACAAGTCATAGTGTTTCAGTTTAATCATTGAAGCATCAAGTCTCTTAACCGAGCAGGACTTAATAGTCTTCTACATATTGAGGTACATCTCAAGGAGTTCCAAAAAGGTTGATTCATGAAAGTAGCATTGGACTTTCCCGATACCTATTGACAGTCTAAGAAGGAGGTTGATTCAAGGATGGTAGAAATAGATGCCCTATACTAAGTGACAAACTCTATGTATAAAATCCTCTAAAAAGGTCGCACTTAACAGTGTGTTTGTAACCTTTAACAGGGTTGGCTCCTAACAGGGCTCACTTTAGAAAAGTGAAAATTTGGGGTACCAATCCCAGTGGTTTTTTCCCTTAACAGGGTTTTCATGTTAAAAATTCATGTGTTATGTGTGTATGATTCATTTCTTTACTATTTCGTATCTTACATAGCTAACTCTGGATTGATCGGTATACTCTGCTTATTTACAGAGTTTTCGGTAAATAGTTATACTGCTTATTGGTAATCAAGAAAGAAAAGGATTGACAGATCAAATCGACAGATAGTTAATCATTATTAGTATTTCATGGCATGCATCTTGTAGGGACATAATAATCTGAGGTTTCTTGATTGGTGGTTAAAGTTTAAAGGATAAATTTTTGAGGCCACTGATTCACCCCCCCTCTCAGTTATTACTAACATGTCGGACAAAAAATATTCCAATAGTAAGAACTTATTTTTCTATTTCATACATTTGGTATGTTATCAATTTAACTATTGGTCACATATATTTATCTAGTTTTCAATTTTTCATCAACCTAAATATTATAAATGATGAGTATCACATTTCTATAGTTCCTAATAATTAGCATAAGATATGTAAACTAATACACTCAGTGTAATATGAAATATTAATGCAAAAGAAATCTAATATAATTAATCTAGAAATTACATGTAATACTATTTTTTATCTATCAAATAAATTACCTACATGCAAGAAAAGAGCATGTGTCAAGATAGTTACTACATTTCCTTCTATTTTGGAACCAAAACTTCAACTTGTTTGGATCAACGGTTCAACCACCTAGCTAGGGCTTGTTTCTACATTCACAAACATAAACATGGACAAAGAAGTTATTTACTACTATCTAAAATCTTAAACCATTTTAGTTAAAGACATCATAACTAGAAATAATTGGTAGGATAACACGTATAACAGAAACAATGGGAAAATCAATGCACCCAACAAGAATTGGGAATAATATCACAATCAATTATCTATAGGAATAAAAGACTATCCACAATAAGGTTTGGTAAAATGCAACATATCTATTTTTTGGGCAACTAGTTCATATTTAACATATAGGCATTTAACACCAGGTTCATACCTCAAGCACAAACCCTTCATTTTTTGACTTATGGTTCTAGTTATACCATTCTTATGCACTTCACTAACAACAAATATACAAATACTAAGTGATTATTTTTCTATTTCATACACATGTGGTATTTTATCTATTTAACTATTGGTTATAGATATTCTCCAATATATAAATTGTGTCATCATTCTAAACATTTAAAATAGAATTTGATGATTCAGGTAAAGTTTCCATGTAATTTCTTTCTCTAAAAGTCGAGAGATGAAATATTATTGAGGATAATAAAAACGAAACTATTGATAATTCAAAATCAAGCTTATCACAACTATTAAATGACATCAAACTTAAAATAGGGGGAATTTGGATTGAAACTTACAAATAATGCAAGATACAAACACTAATCAATGGAAGTTCTTGGGCTTGAGCATTATAACATAGAAAAATATGCAGATCTAAGTATGAGAAACTAATCTTGAGCTAGTTTCTAATAAAACCAAAACATATCACCAAAGGCATTGAAAAACTAGCTATCTAAAGCCTTTAATCTAGCCATAGTCTAAATTTCCTATTGTTACATTCTCCACTTGTATCTCTCATTTTCTTATCAAATTTCTAAGAGGTCTATATAATATCCTTCATCAAGTTGTTTTCCTATCTATAATTCAAATAGATAGTCAAATTCAACACCCAACACAACTAACTCATATTATACTCATGGGTATAGATGAAATAGAAAATCCAACAAGCCAGATCTTTTGAAAGCTTCAAGCTTCTCGTACTAGTGGATGACCAAAACACTTGAAAGGGGAAAACTAAAATTGAGTGGTCACCTAACCCAAACATTAAAAAATATATATATCATCAAATCTTCTCCATTTACTTAATAATTTATCACTTAGATGTACATAATTGAAATTGGATACTCAACATAAAAACAAACATAAGAAATTGTCCATATATTAAATAATTGAAAATATCCAATCAACCTAATTGCAATTGATTATAGGCAGGCCTAATTTAATATTTTCCTAAAAAGACTCAATTAATTCTAACTACTATAAGGAAAATGGACATAATTGTGACTCAATAGAAAACATTTAAAAAACATTCTATACAGAAAGATAATGTATACCAGACCCGCTAGTGAGTTTCTTGGGTGAATGAAAGAAATGCATCTATCCATGCCCTTTTCCAGAATATCTTCAATCACTTCTAGGAAATCCCCCTGAGATGGGTATTCCAAATACATAATTTAAATAAAAATAAAAAAAATAAAAGTTAACACCTTAAAGCTCGTTCTGCACTGTGAAAAACTAGCTATGAATAATGCGAAATATGCAGTGAAGAGTTATTATGTGAAAACTAAGTATGCATCTACATTTTGATTACAATTATCAAATAGATTTGAAATTCTTAGGACTTCTTCTGACCCATCGATGACATGCCAGAAATGATCAACATGACAATGCATACGATCCAAAGCTCTGGATACTTAGACTGTCTTTTTTAAGCAAACCAAATATGTCGATACTAGGCGAGCTGGAAAACATGAACCTTTGGTCCGCAGGTGTGTCTCTACCCTGTTTGGAACAAGAAATATATTGCAAAATTTGAATGATATCGAGCAGGTATGCCAAAAACTCCCGCATCTTGAGGGATGGGTAACAATGATGACATGTAACTGATTAAATGTTTGATAATGTTAAGTTGAAGATAATGCAAGGTATTAAATCAGTTAATGGTTTGTATTTTCATTGATGTCAACTTAATATCATTTGTACGGTCATGCATACTGTAGACGTCCAAAATCATCCTTATATTAATTTAATTAATATTCCCATAATATTATAATTAATTATATTTATTATATTCTTCTATCTATTTAATTAAATTTATTTTAATTAAATATGATTCACTCTCCTTAGTATTTGAATTTAATTTAAATACTACCCCCCTTTTAATGTATTAAATCTTATTTAATACATTATCCCTCATTGATCCCCTTTAAATAAATTTTTAATTTATTTATTCCTTCACATGACCTAAATTCTACTAAACCATAATTAATCTAAACCTAATTTGAACCTAGATCCTACCCTACCTCATATCACTCTCACCAAATAGACCTATCTATTAATTAACTAAGGTTAATTAAGCTAATTTCTTGATTCCTACAACAATTAGTTCTAATTATTTGCTCACACATGTGTGAGCAAATTTCTAAAAATTTACTTTTCCAAATAATCCTTATTTGGTGCCAACAAGGTTTCTTACACCTATGATGACACCTTCTTACAATTTTCAAAAGTGTCTCATTGGTCCAAAACTCTAACATCATCTTACGCCTTCTTACAAGATCCTTCACATGTGTACTATAAGTACACTTTGACCCATCACATCCAAAGTTGCTCACACATGTGTGAGTAAAGTGGGCCTCTTGCATAGCTTATGTGTCCCTCATGTGGCACCTATGTGGATGCCACATGAGCTCCACCTCATCCAAGCTCTCTCTCTCCTCCAAAAACTCTATAAATAGAAGCCTTTGTCAAGAGAAAATCATCTCTCATTTATGCATTGTTATCATGCTAATTTAGTTCTATATTTCTTTGAAGCATTTAGCATCTTTCATAGCAATTTTATTTTTTAGTTCATGCTTAGTTCATACTTGCAATCTAGATATTACATGTTAGGATTAGTGGAATGAACTTAGTTTATTTTCATTGAATCTTGCATATCATTTTAGTATTAGCCTTGCATTATCATGTTTGATGAAGACTTGAGACAAGTTCCTCATACTTTCTCTTGAGTTCTTCACTCTCTTAGTTGCATTCAATCAATCTAGTGGGATTTAAATATTGTGTTGGGAGAGCACACCCACAAACCTCTCTAAGATCAAATCAACAAGGCTTGGGTGCACTTGTTTAGCTCATCCGAGTTTATGGTGGAAGTCTTGTTTAAGAGTATGTTCTTAGATATGTTAATGTAGTTTATTGATGTATATCTCTAACGTTTGCATGTCTGAGCGTACTCCCAACAGGTAGATTTTTAGCATATACATTTTGGCACACCCGGTGGGACCCATGTCCCTTGTTTTCTAACATTTCTTGCAGATTTTTTGCAGTTCAGAAAATTCTAACGCAGACCTGTCTCCGCTCTGGAGTCACCGTTTCCACAGACTACCGTCTCCGCTTCTTGGCCATCTGCACAACTCGGTCATCTGTGTTGATACTTTACCATCTCCTCCTGTCCGAAAATGACTTATTAAATTGTGGTTTAAAACTATTTTTTGTCAATTTGGAGCATTTTAACTCTCGGGTTTTTGACAGTAATAAACTTTTTAAGAATTAAATGCTAGAATAATTTGATAAAATGTTATTTTTTAGTTTTAATAGGTTAGTTTCTTTTTAGTAAAATTTGACTGTCTATTTTTTTTCGTCTGTGTAGGTCTGCCACCATTTCTGCAAATCGTCGTCTGCGCAGATCATCGTCTGCGCAGATCACCATCTGTGAAGATTCACCGTCTGCGACTGTTTTCCTGAGTTTTGTGTTTTTGGCAAAACTAAAGTTCCAAACTACTAACCAGTTTCATGCAGGTTCCGTAAATAATTTTTGAGGATTATCTAAATAAACTTGTATGTTTAACCATTTGTCTTGGAATGAATGTTGCTTAAAATGAACCTTACCCAATCTTGAATGTTTAAGGGAAATGAACTTCATAACTCTTGAGTGACTTAAAGTAAATTAAACACACCTTTCAAGCTTTCCTTCTTGCCGTGTGGGAAATAAATTAAACTTGCATGCCTAATCATACTATTGTGTCTTTTGCTTAGGTAGAAAACACTTAGTTGCTTTAATTAGGTTCAATTTGGGAAATAAACTCTTTTTGGTGTGTTTGAAGAAGTGTTTTTAAACACTTCTTTTGATCTTATTTGTCATTAGATAGATCCCTTTAATTTACATGACGCTATAATTAAACTATAGATGTATCCTCTCCCCTCGCCTTCATGGATCTTGGGTGAAGAGAAAGTTTAGTTTAATCAAGCTTCTAGAGAGGCCTGTCTAGAGGGAGCACTTTCCCTTTAGAGGACGACCTCAAACCAGTAATCCCTTTGGCCGGTATAGAAGTAAAGTGTGACCCAAAGGTCCTCTTTATCCCTTCAAGCTCGAGCGGGTCATGTTCAATGGTAGTCCATACTGAGTGAATATCCTTAGCCTACTGGCATGGTTGAACTAGAGACTTAAGTGTCTCACACTGTATAAACTGATTACTTTGTCCCTTGTTGGATTGTCTTAAGATGTGTGTCTGTTCTTTTCTGGTTTGCTTGTTCTAAAAATCAGTTCTTGCCATGGAACAATTTACCCAAAATCAGACTGAAAATCAAAATTTGCCTAGAATTTCAACACACTACCTTAGTCACAATCGATCATCTCCGCTCTGGATCCACCATCTATGCAGATCATCATCTACGTAGATCACTGTCTACGAAGATCATTGGCTACATCTGAGACTGTCGTCTCTGCTTCAAAATAGTGAGCTTCAAAATTGGCCAAGATAATCAAAATTTGACCATCTACAGGACCCTAGAATTGTTTTTCATAGATCACTCATTCATTCGGCCAAAATCAATTTTTCTATGACATGACCAGTTTTAAGAAGCATAAGAAGGTTAAACTTCCCACACCTCCAGTCCTTAGAGAGTAAAAGGAAACCACCCGTAAATCCAAGGAATTTCAACACATTGCAACATCCATCAAATAAGGGGTTAAACATCGTGAAAAACTTGACAAAATCCTCTACAACAATAAAGTTTGCAATTTCATGGCCAAATTTTCAGTCAATAGAGCTTTTGTCACCATTGAACAATACGATTAAGTAACACCTGGCTTCTAGATCATTCTTCCATTTCTTCCATCATCATCCTTCCTTTAGAGCATTAGATCAAAATCAAATCAAATCTTTAGGTTGAAAGACCTTAATCAAAGTATCATAAAACCTTCATCCTCAAACAAACACAATATTGCTTGTAGACCATCAGTCCATCTCAAGTAATTTAAATCCCTTAGTGCTATCCCATTTTTCTTGAGATCACAAGTCCATCTTCAAGTAGAACAGGTATTACTTTAAATCCTTTTTTTTTGTATCATCATAAGGTTTAACATGCTTAGGTTTTGTTCCAAAAACCTTTAAATCAATTATCTAATCAATCAATCAATTCAATCAATCAAATCAATCCTTAATCCAAAACAATCAATCAATCAAACCCAATCAAAGATCTTTGCTCCATTTCATCTCTTACATCTCCTTGTCTTTCATTCATCTACCATTGTATGGTTGTCACTCGATCCCAAGCTAGAAACATGAGGCAAACAACATTCAACGCTGTCAATCATGAGGAGAACCCATTTGCCACACAATATTTTAATGGAAGTGGGGTATGAGCTGAAGAAGTGGCCAAAGAAACAGAATTAGTGGACCAAGAAGAAAGACCCACCCAAGTGATTGACTTCCTTAGAGACCCCTACAATTTGGAAATGGTTGAGAAGGCCATCTTGCATAATAGAGATGAGATATTTTTGAATCTCATTCATAATGGTGTCACAGTTCCTGTTGACTTTGATTAAACACTCCTTACCAGAAATGTCACTAAAGTCACTGCTATCGCTACTACAGCCATGGCTTCTACTTCAAATGCTACATCATCACATGACACTGGTAAAGGACCTGTTAGCGAACCTCCCACATCAATACCAATATCAACACCTATATCAACAACCATATCAATACCCTATTTGACGCCCGAACAAATCCAACAGATCATAAGTTCTTTGCCAAACAATACTACACATAATAGCACTCAAACGACAACAACTCAAGGAGCAAGTGCTAATGTCAACAACATAGGGCAAGTTTCCATGCCTTTGTCTTCATCTTTGTTTCAAACAATGGGGACAAAAATATCTGCAAACAGTACATCACGAGCTTATCAATATGTACCTCCTCCTACCATTGGTATGACCTCTAAGGGATTTTCAGCTACACAATTTGAAGGAGGTGGAGGTTATGTACCTCCGTTTTTCACACAGAATACCCTAGATTTCACCCAATAATTCAATGAGCTCAAAAGCATTGTACAAGGTTTACAAAGTGGGGGGAAGAAGGAGTTTTCGTTTGAAGAGATTTGTCCCTATCCATTTGATAAATCTATCACAATGCAACCATTCCCACAAAAATTTGAGATGCCCAAATTTGAGAAATACAAAGGTGAGACATGTCCTCTCCAACATCTCAAAGAATTTTACATCGCATGTCAAGAGGTTGCCTATAACGAGAATTATTTAAAAAGACTCTTCACTAGGAGTCTTGGAGGCGCAACATTGGAATGGTTCATGGCCCTTCCTTATGGGTCAATCTCTACCTTCTTTGACCTTGCAGAGAAATTTGTTGGACAATATTCTTATAACATTGAGCATCAAGCAACACTCAGTGATTTGTGCAATACTAAACAAAAGAATGGAGAAACCTTTGCTAGTTTCTTACAATGATGGAGACATATTACAAATCGCATACCATGGAAAATACCTGATAGTCACTTGATTGGCATCTTCACAAAGAATTTAATCTCTGAGATGTCCTTCCAAATGAAGATGGCTTCACCTAACACCTTTGAATCCCTTGTCAAGAAGGGAAAAGACATTGAAGATGGCCTTTTGAAAAGAGGTAGCATCAAACATTATACTCCTTCCAATAATGATAAACCAAAATTCTAGAGTAAGAACAAAGGAGTTGTTAATGATGGAGTGACTGATGCCAAACATGTTCAAAATGTTCAAGCATCCAACAATACCAATCAAAAAAATTGCAATAACAATCATAACCAAAATCAGTATCGCAACAACAACCAAAACCAGAATCAGAATCAGCATAATCAAAATCAAAATAATCAGAACAATAATCAATAACTGCACAATCAATCATTCTTGTTCCCTCGCAACAACTATAACAACAACAACAACAACAACAATGATAATCGACAATGGTGACAATTCACAGCTTTAGCAGAGCCTTTAGATGTGATCTTCAAATAACTCATGGATCAAGGAATGATAGTTTACCCAAATACTTGACCTTTTGATGAGAATCAACCTAAACCTGTTTGGTATAGGGATAATGAGTATTGTGATTATCATCGCATCAAAGGACATGATACCAAGAAATGCATGAAGCTTAGACACTTTGTGCAAGACCTCATTGAGGATGGGAAAATTGAAGTTGAAGGTCAGAATGCATCCTCATCTAATGTGAAACTCAAAGTCTACAACCAACCTTTCCCACCTCATAATCAAAATAATGCATCAAACACAATCCCATACGACTATTCTACCAATACTATTACAGGGCATGATTGAACATGTGGGAGTTTAAATGAAAATGATATCTTTGGGTTTGACTCTCTTTGTGGCCATGTTGAAGAAGATGACACGCATGTTAATACCATAATACTCAAAGCTGTTGATTGTAATGCTACTACACAAAGACCCAGAGTCACTGTTCAAGCTACTGATAAACCTTCTACATCTGCAAATCCACTAGCTGCACCATCTACAGCCGCTCGACCTGCTTTGCACTTTGACTTGTTGGCCCAATTACAAAAGATTCCTGCATAAATATCCATTCTAGAACTCTTGACCACTTCACCAATTCATAGAGAAGTCCTTGATAAAGCTCTAAACAAATCCCGTGTCCCTAAGAACATCAATGCTACATAATTCAAAGCCATGATAGGGAACCTAGCCACACAAGAACATCTAGTCTTCACTGATAAGGACTTTAGTGGTCCTGATCCTCATCATAATAAATCCCTCCATATAGAAGGAAAAATCTTCTCTACAAGAGTAAAATGAGTCCTCATAGATGGTGGATCTGGCCTAAATTTGTGCACATTGAAAATGATTCATAACATCGGTCTTTCTGAGGACCTCATTGATGCAGATAAGAGAATTATAATAAAATCCTATGATAATCAAGAACGAGAAAGCAAGGGATTGATCACATTGCCCTTACAAGTGGGCCTGGCCCTGATTGAAACTGTTTTCCATGTACTAGATCTAGATCTACCTTATAACATCTTGCTAGGATGTCCATGGATACACGCTATCAAAGTTGTACCCTCTACCTATCATCAATGTCTAAAGTTCCCACATCACGGTAGAGAAATCACAATTCTTGGAGATCCTAAGCCTTTTCAATATTGCAAAAGATTGGAAGGCAAACAAGCTAATTACTGTCTTTTGAATGAGTTTGGCTGACATTTCAATCAAGAAAGCCTTGTTTCAGAAAAGGCATCCGAAACATCAACTGAGAAATCCAAAGGAAAGGAAAAATTCACTGAGGACAAAGCTATTGAAGACAAACCCTCCTCGTCTGAAGCAAAGGCCACATTCACAGATCAAGGCATGGGATAGTATAAGTTTGAAAGTGCTTTATGTATTGGGAAACTCCCCTTGTCTCTAAAGTCTTATGGAAGACCATCACCATTACCCCTCTCCAAAGATAAAGCACTTATGCACTGCAAGTCAACTATTTTTGAACATTGGGGGTCCTTATTAGATGAACACATGGAGTATAGTGTCCTTGATTGGCTCTATAATGATGAAGAAGAGTGACCTGTAACTTTCCCCAAAGGAAAGTATCCTAAAGTTACTCCCATTGTTGAAAACATGGGATATCATGGTACTGGTCTTGGAGCTAATAAAATAGGAAAGAAGAAGATCATAACAACTAATGGTTATCCTAAAGGACATGGATTGGGTTCCATGGAAACTAAGACTAACTTTGCTAAGGATTATTGTTTAGCTGCCTCAGGTTCCGACACTGAGGAAGAGTTCTTCAAAATTCCTTTCCAATATATTGAAGATGACCTAAATGAAAATTATCATGTCTTCACCATTACCCAAGCTAACCTTTCATCCCCTCTTCTACCCCTCACAAACCCTGAATTGATTGACTGGGATCAGCAAGACTCACCACCAACTTTGGACATATGTGATTTGGATGAGGCAGTTTTAGCCCTCTTTGGACTTAAGAATCTCTGAGAATACGAACATCATATACACTAGAGTGAACAAGCCTACTTCGGTAGCCAAGTCAACTCTCTCAATCGCAAAAATGGAAAAGAAAAAAAAATGGAAATACATCCTCTGGTGAAAACCTCTCGTAGGCACCTAAGGATGAAGAAAAAGACAAAATAAAGGATGCTTCCTCTAGTGAAAACCTTTCTGAGGTGCTAGAGGAGGGAGAGGCTGACTTTCCATTTATATCATTAGAACTAGAAGTGTCCTCTATGATCATTGAAGATACTATTCCAATCAACCTAGGTACAGAAGAAGATCCACATATCACTTACATTGCAGCTTCTCTCAGTGATCAAGAAAAGAAAGACATGACAACATTCTTACATAAGCACAAAATCAACTTTGCCTAGACCTACAAAGACATGCCCGGGCTTGATATAGATCTTGTCATGCATCATCTTGCAGTAGATCCAAATGTAAAACCTGTTAAGCAGAAGCTTTGCAAGATGCATCCTCAGGTTTCATTAGTAGTTAAAGTAGAGCTTCAGAAGATGCTGGACGCTGAAGTAATCAGACCAATTGATTATCCTGAATGGGTCTCTAATATTGTACCAGTAGGTAAACCTGCTGGGGGCATTCACATCTGTACTAATTTTAGAGACCTAAACCTTGCATGTCCCAAGGATGATTTTCCACTACCTAATATTTACATTATAGTGGATTTGATGGTAGGAAATGAAATGTTGTCACTTATGGATGGATTCTCAGGTTATAATCAGATCAGGATAGCACTAGAAGACCAGCACAAAATCACCTTCACAACACCTTGGGGCACTTTTTGTTATCAAGTGATGCCTTTTAGTCTTAAAAATGCCGGAGCGACTTATCAACGAGCAATGACTACCATCTTTCATGACCTTTTGCATGTCATCATGGAAGCTTATGTGGATGATCTTTTAGGAAAATCCAAAATAAGGGAATCACATATTCCTATCCTTACCACCATATTTGAGTGATTGGAGAAATATAAGCTTAGGTTGAATCCCAAAAAGTGTGTCTTTGGAGTATAATCTGGTAAGCTGTTGGGATACATTGTGTTACAACGTGGAATAGAAGTTGATCCAAATAAAGTGAAAGCAATCCTAGAGATGCCACCACCCAAAACATTGAAGCAATTACACAGTTTATAAGGCAGACTGTAATCAATCAAAAGATTCATGTCACAGCTAGCTAACAAGGTGCATCCGTTCTCCCATCTTTTGCGCAAGAATATCAAGTTTCAGTGGGATTGCTTGTGTCAAAATGCATTTGAGAAACTGAAAGGTTATCTAGCTAATCCACCCATGTTGGTACCACCTGTTACTGGTCACCCTCTGATTTTGTACATATCTACTATAGAGGTCACGTTGGGAGCCCTCCTAGCATAACTAGATGACACCGGCAAAGAGCGAGAAACTTACTATCTCAACAAAACTCTTATTGGCTATGAGTTTTATTATTCCCTAATTGAGAAAGCATGTTTGGCCTTTTTTATATATAGTGAAGCTACGACATTATATGCTTAATCATAAGATTCATCTTGTTGCTAAAATTGATCCACTCAAGTATCTCCTGGCACGCCCTACTCTTACTGGTCGTATAGAAAAATGGGTCATGATTCTTAGTGAGTTTGACATTATTTATGTGGATCAAAAGGTAATTAAAGGACAAGTGATTGCGGATCAATTAGCTGAAGAACCTATTGACGGTAAACACCCTCTGATCACAGATTTTTCAGATGAATCAGTCTTAAATCTTGCCCCAAGTCCACCATGGAAGCTGTATTTTGATGGATCCTTCACTCAGAAGGGATCAGGGGCAAGAATCTTGTTTGTTACACCAAAAGGGGATCTCATCCCTAAATCTTTCAAATTACAATTTCCTTGCACCAACAATATTGCAGAATATGAAGCCCTTGTACTTGGACTTCGACAGGCCATACAATTTGAGCTTTGATTTCTGGGTTTTGATTGTGTGTATTTTTAAGCATCAACGTTTCGGATCACACTCCGTGATCCATCATCAGGATGTAAGAGCAATAAGGAATTGAAAAAATAATAAGTTGCAGACTTGGTTTCACTCAGAAGATAAAAGGATGG
>MU225744.1:418962-434633 GCA_018584345.1 Thuja plicata | reverse complement strand
TAGGCTGGTTCCTCTTGGATAATCACCTTAATTTGCTTCTTAACAGGAAAGTAAATTCTTTGAGGGAAAGGGATAGAAGGATTGCATGAAAGGGAAATGACTGAAAGCAAACTACCTACTAGGTGATACACCAAAATTAGGGCTTGGATCTCAGTATAGAGGAATGAAACCAATGGAAAAACTAGGTCAAATAAGTTACAACTCACTAGATAGGCTTGCATAAGTATTTCATAGGAGGGTTTGAACAACAGACTCAACCTATAACTTGCAAACAAACATCCTTTTCTGTAATTAGGTGTAGGGATGAGACAAGACTGCTAGGGGCTGAAGTATACCCACAAAATATCTAAATCAGATCAAACACAGTAACACTCAGAATTATAGAAAATGAGAGGAACTCGGAACCCCAATATCCATTAATCAGCATTCATAAACTTTGATCCAATAAGAGATGATACAAACAAGGAAGCATAGGGATATGAAGGATTATCACAAAGTACTTCCAACAGCTTGCATGATCAATGAGAAGATTACAAAATGTAAAAGCCAGAGGGCAGAAAGAATGCCTCAGATAACTCCAAGAGAGAACAAATTATCTTTACAAAATGCCAAAATCTGAGCACTAAGGCTCCCAAAAACTTTTTATACTCCCATGCACACAGGCAGGAGTCCAAAACCTAGCTAGGGTTACAGATTTACAATGTAATAATTGACCCTAGTACCAAATCTAATCTGGTCATAAATGTGTATCAAGGTGAATCGATCAGATCAGATTTCCTTTAACTTGCACCCATCCCTGTACTTGATTATGCATCGTGAACAAGCAACCCAGATCCATGAGCAATACAGCAACTAAGTCTCTGTCATGAATACCCACCAACTGATCACAGTCCCCCAGGATGAGAAGTGACCCTTGACGGCCGCCGTTTAATCTCTCATCAATGAGCCATCGAGTGTGACCATGCCCTTCTGCCAACTACAACTGAGAGAGCAATAACTTCATGATTGAACTCTGTATCTCCCTGAGCATGTCTCTAAATCTTCTGCTTCTTTAACTGACGGTGAACAAATCTATTCCAGGGATCAACAGACTCAATGTGCATGGCCCTCTGCAATCCAAACCTCTCTGATCAGTTCTGGAACACGAGCACAGAGGAACCATGGCTGCCAAGCAATCATAGTGCAAAAACTGCCGCCCATCATTCAAATTCAAAGTCTCGCGATCACGCGACCAACGGCTAGTCTCCTTGTAAAGAGCATCAGTTCTTAACCAGGGTTTAATCTCATGACCTGGTGACAATGGTCTTTTTTACCTCTGTCTAACTCAAGCCAGATCCAGCGACATCCCGACTGAGTGAAATCGAAGTCGCAAGGCAATTTCCTTAACCCACCTTTCTTCTAGCGACCCAGCGCCTAACTGTCATCTTTAACCGTTACGGCTCGTCGCTTGATCGCCAGATGCTATCTTCCTGTCTCGAGATCACACGACCACACTTAGTCGCCAAGTCAGGAGAACCCAGCACCGACCCCTTTGACTTTTCTTAACAGTCAACATGTGACCTTTAATCCTTCTAGCGACATCCCGACTGACCCTTGTCGCTTTATAAGGAGTACCTTCTCTGTAGGGCACTTTGATCATCAGACTACGCGACCGCCGTTGGATCATCTGTGTTTTACATCAGACGGCTGGGGTTTAGTCACTTTAAAACTGAAGATACCCTTAAATCATCTTGCGATCCAGCGACTGAAAGGAAAGAAAATACTTAGTCTCGAAGTCGCTTGATCCATTTCCTTCATCTGGCGATCACCCGATCGAGGACCCACAATCACCTGCCATATGCCACCTGTCACACGGCCACTGGTCCATCTATTGTACACTGAGGAAGCTGAGTCATCATCATGGTTCTAGCGACAACGCGACCAAAGGGTGATAGCCAAGTCGGAAGACATTTTATCAATTGTTAAACCTTTCACGCGACTTCACGACTGAAGGTGGACCCCGCCTTTATCTTCATTACTTCACGACTGAGCGATGAGGCCTTTTATATTCATTAATCGCACAGTCGCGAGCTCCTTTTACTCTATTTTTATTACTCAGTGAGTGAGCGACGAGCTCCCCTTTCCTTTGGTCGCGCACTCGCCATCCTTTTTCATTTACTCTTATTTTATCCACGAGTGCGCGATGAGCTTATCTTTTGTTAATCGCTCAGTCGTGCTCAGATCTCCGTTCATCCTTCCAGCTCAGCGAGTGGGAGACAAGCTCTTTAATCTACTCGGTCGCGCAGTCGCGGGTGTATTCTCTTTTATCTGTAAAATCTGGCGACTGGGCGACGAGCACTTGCCTTTTCTTAATCGCGCATTCGCGACCCCACTTCTCTTTACTTTGGAACATCGGTGACTGGGCGACGAGCAGCCATCCTTCATTGATCGCTCAATCGCGAGTCATCTTTCTATTATCTTTTCTGTTCGGCGACTGAGCGACATCATCTGCTCTTCATTTGGTCGCGCAGTCGCAGGCCATCCCTTCTTTTATTTTACTGCTGCAGCGACTGAGCGATGCATTACCATTCGAGCTCGTCGCTCACTCGCGAGCCAGCACCATATCTTCTTAAAACACCTGCGAGTGCGCGACGACATCACCTTTCAGTTCGGTCTCTCGGTCGTGGACTTGCAACATTAATCTTTAAAGACATCACAACTGCGCGATGACCTCCCGGAACAACTCGTCGCCAACTCGCGCACTGCCTTTTCCTTTATCCTTTTGAAGAACGTCAGCGCGACTGCGCGACAACATCTCCTACTGAGCTCGTCGCTCACTTGGGGGTGGATGAGACCTATGCGGGAAAAGGTAGCGACTGAGCGATGAGCGCGATTGGCAGCTCGTCGCTCAGTCGCGCAACTTGAACTTTGAACATATTTTAAAACACGATTGCGCGATGAGCCATAAGGTTAATTTTTTGAAAAAAGGAGGGTTTGGCCATTTTGGCGGGAAAAAAAAGAAAGGCCAGAAATGCAGGATAGGGAAAAATGGGCAACACAAACAAGTTATGGATGAATATCAAACGAAGGATGATAAGTTGCTTCCCTATCGTCGGACAGTTGAAGATCTCAAGATGCATTTTACTGAACTAACCTTTCAATAGATCCCTCGCATGAACAAGAAAGCAGAAGATGCCATGGCAACAATTGGGTCCTTGATCACTATGCCAAAACATAACGTACGGTGTGAGTTTCTTGTTGAGAATCTTACAGTCCCTGCCTATGACAAGCCAAATTCTGAAATGGAGTGTGAAATTGCTGATCCCAATTCCCTGTGGTACCAAGAAGTGTATTCCTACCTACGTGATGGACACACCCCGCTTACTTTAACCCCCAATCAATGCAAAACTTTCATTCACCGCACTTCCCGCTACACAATCCTTGCTGATACTCTCTTCTGAAAGCATTTCAATGGAACTCTTTTAAGGTGTCTGAATTTTGATGAAGCACAAACATCCCTGGAGGAGGTACATTAAGGAATCTGTGGATCCCACTCTAGCGAACTTACTTTGGCCAAAAAGTTGTTACGCACTGGATATTACTAGCCTACTATGGAGAAAGATGCCTATAATTATGTAAAGAAGTGTGTACCTTGTCAGTAGCATGGTGATTTGATACACGCTCCCTCCCAATCGCTCCAACCCACCATCAACCCTTGGCCCTTTTCACACTGGGGTCTCGACCTTGTTGGCCAAATTTTCCCTAATTCATCCAATGGCCATAAATACATCCTAGCTTCTATGGAGTGCTTTACCAAGTGGGTTGAAGCTGTTCCTCTCACCTACACTATTGGAAAATAGATTTCAAAGTTTATTTTGAACTATCTTATCTGTCGCTATGGCATTCCTCAGGACATTGTTACTGATAATGGAGGATCTTTCAAGAACAAGGATGTCACAGAGCTATGTAGGAATTTTAGCATTACCCACCATACCTCTTCCAAGTACTTTCCGCAAAGCAATGGTCAAGTTGAGGCTACGAATAAAACTATCCTTAGAATCCTCAAGAAAATAGTCGATGAAGCTGGCCGTGATTGGAACCTTCACCTCAATCCTGCCCTTTGGGCTTACCGCACCTCCATTCGAACCCCCACCGGAGCCACTCCCTTTTCCCTTGTTTATGGTACTGAGGCTATTCTACCCATTAAAATTGAGCTCCCTTCCCTCAGAATCTCTCTCAAGAATCTGTTGTCCGAAGAAGAATATAGAGTTGCCTGCTTGCAAGAGCTGGAAATCCTTGATGAGAGACACCTCAATGCCCTAGACCACCTCCACGTGTATCAAAATTGCCTTCACCTTCAGTTCAACAAAAGGATCAAACCTCATCAGTTTGAGTTTGGTGATCTTGTCCTGCAGCATAATATGAAGAACCTCCAGAACCATGAGAAGAAAGGGAAGTTTGAACCTAATTGGTTGGGTCCCTTCATTCTTACAGTAAAATATGGTTCAGGCACCTATTAGATTATGTCCCCAGAGGGAGGTCCACTCCCTATTCCTGTAAATATTGTACATCTCAGGCGCTTCTATGCCTGTTTAGTTCATAGTCCATTGTACAGCAGAAATGTTTCAAAAAATCCAAAAAAATCAGAAAGCAGAAAATCCAAAAACATTCAGAATACTCAAAAAAAGTAAAAAAGTAAAAAAGAAAAAGAAAATTAAAACAAACAAAAAAAAAATCAGAAAAAATAAAAAAGCATAAAAAATACAAAAGCTTGAAAAGAAAATCAAAAAAGAGAAAGAGAAAAATAAAATTCATCCATCTGTGAAAACCACTTCAGTGGCGCAATGGATAAGTACCATGGCGAAAACCTATTTCAGGTGCCATGTGTAGTCAAATCCACCATCAGTTTCCACCATTTGTCTATACAACTTGCATCGCCTTTCATAATAAGTGTCAGTACCCATATTTGTGCAGGTATTTATTTGACCATCTTCCCGCTTTCACAATAATGATTCCCACACGACTGAGCTTACCAAATCAAAAACTGAGCTTTGTTCTAGACACAGTGATTGCAAACATTTTACACCAAATCAGCAGACAGATTGACTTTCCTAATGATCATTCTATTCACAAGCAATTGCAGGTGAATTTCCATTTTCTATCAATCAATCTTTGGCCCATCAGGATGCATCCTTCTGGTGTCGACTGTTCTGTCAATCCTCACATCAAAATTGTTCATGGAAAGAACTTTTGGACTGAATGACCACTTGGTCAGGATGCTTTTTTGTTGATTTTATCTTGTGTTTTACTATGTCCTTATCGCAACAACCTTGATCTTTTATATCTTGGTTTGTTATGGTGAGTATCTAGTGAAATACGTGTCCTTTGTGGTATGATCTGCTTGTCATAGTTTGTTAGTGTATTTATGTTCTGATATTTGGTTATGACTATGTATGCCTCACTGGGGGCAGGAGTCATGCATCTCAAATCCCTCAAAAGATCTAGATGTACTGCGTCTCCTCATGAGTGACATTTCATAGCTCTCATCATCCCTGATATCTCGCATTCTTGTTCCTAACAACCTATTTGTATGAGAGTCTAGTCCATGCAAAGGAACCATGTCACTTGTGTTTTCTAGCACATGGTGCATAACTCCTTTTGCAATATCAAACGAGGGTGTGCTCTACAACATTAACACGGTATCAATCCCACTATTATCATGTAGTTAGTGTTTGCATAGTAGTTAGGTCATATTGCATTATGATTTTTCTCTTGGCAACGATTTCTATTTATTCCCCTATCTGGTCACCTATGTGATTTTATCAGACTTATTGTGATACACACAAAAATAGTGTCCTTATTTAATCATTAGTCATTATCCATTGCATTGTTCATTTTAGTTCATTAATCATTAGTCATTATCCATTGCATTGTTCATTTCAGTTCATTAATCATTAGTCATTATCTATTGCATTGTTCATTTTAGTTCATTAATCATTAGTCATTATCTATTGCCTTATTCATTTGTCTCATATTGCATTTCATCCATTAATCATTAGCCATTATACATTTGTCTCATATTGCATCCCTTTTGTTCATTCACCATTAGTCATTAATTTATTGCATTCAATATTAGTCATTGCATTATTCCATTACATTATTAATCATTAAATCATTATCCATTACCTTATTCATTTAGTCATTACAGTGTCCATTTTAAATACATTTGCATTGCTCATTTAGTTCATTATGTACATTGTTCATTCATTTATAGGTGCATTATCATTCCATTAGCATTATATATTTCTAACCATCATATAGTACCATTTGCATCTTGCATTCCATTAGTTGCATCCATAAAATTGATTACATCTTTTAGGGTTCATTTATTTCATAAAGCATCATAAATACATTTATACATCATTACATTACATCCATACATGATAAAATATAAGCATTAACACATCACATCTATCTATACATATATATCTCTGCATCTCATCCCTGCATCACAAATTTGTCAGTATCATCATATATTCATCTCATCCTGCATGCCAGTCATAAGCATCATATACTGTAAATATAACATCATAAGTGCATCCATACATCCTACATAAACATCACATCATATAAACATATAACATCACAAAGATCCATAAATCAAAGTCCCATAGTCCAAAAATAGTCCATGTATATATATATATCAAAAAGTGTCATATCATACATCATGTGTCAAAACTGTGTAACCAAAAAGTCTGAGAAGTGTCATGGCGGTGGCCATGATGGTCTTGTTCCTCTGCTGGGACATGGCGGTAATCCCACTGATCCCTATGATGCCCGACTGGTTCTCTCTGACTGTGCCCTCTCAAAATATGTAGGCTCTCATGCCTCCTTTGACATTGCTCCATGGTAAAGCCCCATATAATATGCGACCTCTTAGCCTCTGTGTCTTTCCTCTCTCTGAGATACCATGGCATCGGTCATCATCTGACCCAACCCTACCGCACTGCCTGCCAGTCACGCTATATCGTGGTCTACCTTGTAATCCTTGGCGCGTCTCCATGCTAAATCCTGCTCTGCTGTCAGAGCTTCTATCTGTGCTGACATAGCTGCCAGCTCCTCCTCTCGCTCCCCAAACTCCTCAATCACAACGAACTCCCCGCTATCCACCCGAGCCTGTAAAATGTCCAGCGCTCGCTGCACACTGTCCCCTTGAGCTATCTCTGATGATAGCTCTCTCTGAACCTGGGTCACCTCTTTCTGTAGGCTACTAGCTATAGCCTATTCTATGGCTAATAATCCCTCTAATCAAAAAATCTCAGCATGTGCGCTGACCTCATTCACGTGAGATGTCGCCAATAGCCTCTATACTCTCCCCAACTTAGTCTGCAAGCTATCTCACTCTGCTATGACTGTGTCGTGTGTCTCTTGGGCTACGTAGCCTGCTGGTGGTCCCTGTCCTGGTGGAGGTCCCTGTGGTGGTGGCCCCTATGGTGGCCCCTATGGTGGATCCTGCCCCTGTACCTATACATCGGGCATGATAGGTGGCTGCCTAGGTGGCTACCCACCTGCTAGTATCTACACCTGCCCCCTCCATCGCGGTACTGCCACCCTAGGCCAGACTCTCCTCCTGACCCCTCCATCTCCTCCATCATCATTGTCATCATCCCCCTGTCCCCCTCCATCTCCTCCAACCCCTTGCTGCTCATCTTCTTGAACCACCCCTGGCACTGTCAGTCTCACGGGTCTATGCACTGCCCACCACTGTGCATATGCAGGAACTACCCCTACATCCTGTAATGACTCTCGAGCCCTAATCCAAGGGACCTCGATCATACCCATGAATGATGCTCGGGCTATCCGAGGATCTACGCCCATCCCCCATAAACTCCCTACCTCGCGGGTAACCAATGGATGAGGAAACCTGTCTGGTACTGCCTCCTGTACCTGGCCCATCTGCCTCTGTACCCTAGATGGCATATATCATGATATCATGTACGCTGTCCTCCCAAACAGCCAGCAGTCAGTCTGCATGAACCTCATATAGTATGAATCATAAAATCCATCCTCTGCATACCCATCCTATTGTGGGATCTCATGACCCCACGCCTCGCATCTTGCATAAGGTGCCCATACTATCGCCCCCATCTCATCAAGTCTCTTGCACCAGTATCCCACTGAATTTGTGGCCTTGTAACTAATCGGTGACCTGTACCTACACATAAAGGGCTCATATGTTGCCTGGGTCTCCTGATGTCTGATCAGTCGTGTGACCGCTATATGCAGCCACACCCATACTAATAAGAGTGTACGTCTAGGCCCTAGTGCCCTACCCCTGTGGTAGGCGCACATATGCAGATCATAGTATAACTGACCAAGGATGACGTATCCCCAGCAGTACTGGTCGTCATCCTTGACCATGCTGCTCAGCACTCATGCCCAGCCTATAGGGAACCCCTTGCTTGCATGATCAGGCATGAGACGTCCCCCTATCAATCTTTCCAGATATAGAGCCAGTCGTCGTGGCCGTGGCTCCATGGTCATCGCTCCTATCCATGACATCCACTATCGTGTAATCGGCAGATCTCTAAACCTCTGCCTCAGAGCCATCTCCATATAGGGCTCTGATCCCTCCACACAGTACTCTAGTATGAGCCCCCAAATGGGCACTCTGTAGATCCTCCATACATCATGGAGGGTGATAGTTACTTCCCTTGTAGGGAAGTGGAAGCTCAAGGTGGTACTGTGCCACCTCTCTACCAATGCAGACATGAGCACATTATGCGCTTGAAGATGCGGCCAATGCCGCATGTGCTCTAGTCTACACAGTGTCACCACTCCCCACTCTATCACCGTCAAGTGCTACTCTAGCTCCATGGTCACTAGGTAGCACTCCCTGGCTTGAAATGTAATAGTCTCCTCCTGCAGGCAAGTAAATGTCAGCAATCAGATAGCATGCTGGGGCATCAAAAATTGTCCTAGGCCTGTTCGGGGCATTGAAACATGCTCCTAGACCCTCATCTTTTCTCTTCCCCCTCCCTTTTCTTCTATTTTTGGGTCAATCCACGTAGACGGCAGTTGACCCTTGTAGACGGTGGACTTTCACAGTCGCCAGTCTATGGAGTCGGCAGATCTTCGTAGACGTTAGTCTGTGGAGACGGCAGTTTAGGCTACCACCTCCCTTGCCGCGCAGATGGTGGTGTTATACATCGCTGTCTCCACTGCGCATTTTTTCCTCCCCTACCCTCGCAAACAAAGATCGATCGAATCTCTGTTTGCGTAGACGACTGTCACCTATCGGTCGTCTGCGAGGATGGTGGTCTGTCGATTGCCGTCTACACAGATGGAAAATAGGCGATCACCGTTTGCACTGCGCATCTGTTTAGGGGCATTTATTACACCTAACTACCCTCCCAAAACATTAAATGTGTAAACGACAGAGTTGGTGCTCAACTACTCACCGATGGTCCCATATTCGCAGGCCATTGGTGTACCTGGACACACTCCCCAAGCTGTGCTCGCTCTTGTTCCGCTGTCATTGCTCTATTCTTCTTCTCTCTTTTTTCTCTTTGTGAGTGAAAGTGACTTGTTCATGGGCCCCGGTGGACTATTTATAGCCCCTTGGGACCCATTTCTTCCATCGGCCTCCCCTTTTTCCCGTTCTGGTCCCTATTTTCCCTCCATTTTTCCTGGACATGCCATGCAATTGGTCTACTTTCCCCATTTTCTTGCCTTTTTGAGAAAATTTTATTAAAATTTTTTATTTTTTCTTATTATTTTCTCGAGGGGGCACCCTCCTCTACTCTTGCTACCGTAGGTTTTCTGATCTCTTTGGGGCATCTTATTTTCTTTTCTTTGACGCAACGTCACTTTCGACGATGCATCAAAGAGGGGCAAAATGTAGACGTCCAAAATCATCCTAATATTAATTTAATTAATATTCCCATAACATTATAATTAATTATATTTGTTATATTCTTCTTTCTATTTAATTAAATTTATTTAATTAAATATGATTCACTCTCCTTAGTATTTAAATTTAATTTAAATATTACCCCCCTTTTAATGTATTAAATCTTATTTAATACATTATCCCTCATTGATTCCCTTTAAATAAATTTTTAATTTATTTATTCCTTCACATGACCTAAATTCTACTAAACCATAATTAATCTAAATCTAATTTAGATTAAGCTAATTTGAACCTAGATCCTACCCTACCTCACATCACTCTCACCAAATAGACCTATCTATTAATTAACTAAGGTTAATTAAGCTAATTTCTTGATTCCTACAACAATTAGTCCTAATTATTTGCTCACACGTGTGAGCAAATTTCTAAAAATTTACTTTTTCAAATAATCCTTATTTGGTGCCAACAAGGTTTCTTACACCTATGATGACATCTTCTTACACTTTTCAAAAGTGTCTCATTGGTCTAAAACTCTTACACCGTCTTACACCTTCTTACAAGATCCTTCACATGTGTACTTTAAGTACACTTTGACCCATCACATCCAAAGTTGCTCACACATGTGTGAGCAAAGTGGTCCTCTTGCATGGCTTATGTGTCCCTCATGTAGCACTTATGTGGATGCCACATGAGTTCCACCTCATCTAAGCTCTCTCTCTCCTCCAAAAACTCTATAAATAGAGGCCTTTGTCAAGAGCAAATCATCTCTCATTTATGCATTGTTATCATGCTAATTTAGTTCTAGATTTCTTTGAAGCATTTAACATCTTTCATAGCAATTTTAGTTTTTAGTTCATGCTTAGTTCATACTTGCAATCTAGATATTACATGTTAGGATTAATGGAATGAACTTAGTTTATTTTCATTAAATCTTGCATATTATTTTAGTATCAGCCTTGCATTATCATGTTTGATGAAGACTTGAAACAAGTTCCTCATACTTGCTCTTGAGTTCTTCACTCTCTTAGTTGCATTCAATCAATCTAGTGGGATTTAAATATTGTGTTGGGAGAGCACACCCACAAACCTCTTTAAGAGCAAATCAACAAGGCTTGGGTGCACTTGTTCAGCTCATCTGAGTTTATGGTGGAAGTCTTGTTTAATAGTATGTTCTTAGATATGTTAATGTAGTTTATTGATGTATATCTCTAACATTTGCATGTCTGAGCGTGCTCCCAACAGGTAGATTTCTAGCATATACACATACTATGCCAAAGACTTTAGAGAATAAATAGAATAAATATTATGCTTTCAACAATGCATAAAAGTCAAGTATTCACTAAGTGACAGATAGCACTGATGTAGTGCACACAATTGGTAAAGGCAAAGAACTAAAGTCACAGTGATACCCGACAAGTAGAAGATAGTATTGCCTGACGAGTAAAATCTAATGATGCCCGACGGATGGAGATCCTAAAGATGACTGGATTCAAACCGACAAAATTGGCAATTGTCATCGACGACTAACTACAGACTTGACCGACAGAATAGAGAGTTCTGAAAATGACAAAATATCTATCTTCCAAGAGCTAAAGATAGACTTAACTGGTTGTTTTCATTATTTTATTTGACCAGAGTTAAGAAATTGATTTAAAGAAGATTTGTATAGTTGGCATAAACATAACTACCAGATAAATCAGGAGTTATGATTTAAATTAGATTGGCTGGATTGTTTTTCACGCCAAGAATCAAGAAATGGTGAATATCATGTCTATGAAAGAGACAAGCTTAATTCATTTACATATATCAAATAATCACAATACTAAGTGACTGAGTTACCCGATACTAAGTGACAAACTCTATGTATAAAATCCTCTAACAAGGTCACACCTAACAGTGTGTTTGTAACCTTTAACAGGGTTGGCTCCTAACACCGCTCACTTTAGAAGAGTAAAAATTTGGGGTACCGGTCCCAGTGGTTTTTCCCTTAACAGGGTTTCCACATTAAAATCCATGTGTTATGTGTGTATGATTTATTAATTTACTGGTTTACATATCACATATGCATTTATGGATTTATCGGCATTCTCTGCATATTTACTGAGTGTCAGTAAATAAGTTTTACTACTTATCGGTAATCAAGGAGAATAAGGTCAGAAAAGGAAAAATGAAAAACAGTTAATTATTATAAGTATTTCACGGAATGCATCTTGTAAGGAACATAATAATCTGAAGTTTATTTGATTAGTTGTTAGAATAAAGAAAACTTTTTGAAGCCACTAATTCACCCCCTATTAGTTATTACTAACAAACAATTGTGAGCAAAAGAAAGTACAAAAAGGATTCCCTAATCCCATCATCTTCACGAATATTCTCACAATAAAATACCAATATAGATAGAATTAGGGCATTAGCAAAGAACATCTCTAAAAGCTTGAATAACTCGATATACAAAGACAATTCAAAGGGTTGGAGATACAAACCATCACTATAGATTCATCAGAGAAATATACCTAAATCGACGACTAAGATTTCCGATGGGGCTGTCATTCCCACCCACAATAGTGAACCATATATTCCCCCTCACGGGAAATCTTCCAATCATACTGTTATTAAGCCAAATTTTTGGAACAGCTTAGAAGCATAAAAATTAGATCAAAATAGATTTTCTAAAAAGAGAGAAGACAAAATCCCAATAGACCACTAGACAAAAAATAATACCCCTTATCCGTGGCTAATCCAAGATGCCAGAGCATCGATCATAGGAAAGTATGCATAATCAACAATGAAATCAGTGAAAAGAGATGGCAAGAATGCCAAACTTATTGATCTTTTTGCCTTTTGAAACAATCCAAAATGAAGAAATTCCAATCTTGGTGAACGGTTGAAATCTTATCTGTGAGGCCTCACCCTGAACCCCATCGTAGTTTTCTAGTTTTTCTGCTTATGATAGATTTATCATATGATATTTTACTTTTGATGCACTAGGGACATTATGGATTTTATGCTTTATATCACGGATTGATCATTTTGGATGTTTGGACACATGATGCTTTATGATGCACCTTATGGACTATATTATGTTTTCTATTATGGACATATGTTCTGAGACAATTGATTTGGAAATACATTATGATTATGTTATGGATATTGATGAAATTGGGATTTATTACAAATAGATATTTAATTTTGATTTCTTGCAATGTGAATTTCACCTTATGATAAATGCTTAAAATGAGATTGATGTATTCTTGTGATCTTTAGCAATAAACTAAATATGTTGATGATTTCCTTAAAATTTTGAATATTGCTTATTTCTTTATGATGTATATTTATCTCCTTGGAATACTGATATTTGAATTGAGTGTGCAGGTAAGAAACCATGGAATTTTATCTGGGAAACCAAACAAAGGGATATGTGAACTCAGTTTGAGCCAAGGTTGCGTCTAATGAAAGATAAGACCTTGTTGTTTCGTAATTTTATTCGTAAATGTATTTGGTTGATTGTGAAAATGTAATCCTTAAATGTATTTCTTAATTCTTTGTGAGTTTTGCCTAAGTGGATATGACATGGCCTAGTGATGTGTAAATGTTATGTGTGTCATTTGACACTTGTGTTTTGTACTTAAGGCCATGACATGTCAACTTGGGAATGGTTGCCCACATACTTAGATTAGTACATTACTGAATTTCCTGCATACCTTGGTTTGGGAGTTGAGAGAGTGGTAATCTCATTAGAATTTCGAAATTACTCTTAAAGTGGATGTTTGGAAGGGTTGTGAAGTGTCCAGGGGTGTGTTGGGGTCATTTTTAGGTAGCCCACTTGTTATACCAATAGTTAAGGGACATTTTAACCCTAGGATAGCCTCTAGTTGACTATGTGACCCTTCCAAAAAGTTGATTTTCTAAGTTGGACGAAAATCAACTCTTGTGAGGCTTGACTTGGATAGACCACCCTTCCATATTTGTGCTAAGACATAATTCACCTTTTAGAAGCTTCCCCCTTTAGATCCATTTTTGGTAAGGTGTAAGAGTTTAGGGAAGAGGGACCAATTAAAGGACTTTCCTTCTCCCCATGAGCTTTCTAGTGGCTTTTTAGTGGGAACTCTCCATGTTGGAGAGTTTGAACACCCACTCTCTAACTTAGAGACATAGCTAGAGTTGGTGATCTTGGAAGAAGGGAATTGGCTAAAAAGGGAGCTCTTCTACAACTATCATCCTTAAGCTTGGATTCTAGGTTGGTGGATTTTGTGCAACTCTCTCTATTGATAACTTATGTGCTCTTTCTAAATGAATGTTGTTTTGTGTTTATGGGCTTGTTGGAGTCATGAATCTTGTTGTTATTGTTATGCTTGATGATGTTGCAATGATTTTCATTTTGTTTTTCTTTGTATGTATTGTTAATGGGAGTAACAAGGCTCACTCACCCTTGGGGGGGAAGAGTAGCCTTGGGGGTGGAGGAGTATTGACAGCCCTTGTTGTAGAGTCTCTCCTCAAGGAGGAGAGGAAACAAACATGGAGTATGGGCTCCATGAAGCCTCCTTTGTTGTTGCTTCATTTGGGGGTCATAAGGGTATGATATTTCTTAGTTGAAAAATGTGTAAGAAAGTATTGGAAAGCCATGTGAAGGCTAAGATTTTTATATTTTTGGGGATGGCCTTCTCCCTTGGCTACTTGGTCCACTTCACCCCATGTAGGATCTTTGAGTGATCCTTTGTGAAAGCCTATGGGAATGGGAGATAATGTAAGTTCTTCATGTTATTTTTGTTGTTGTTTTTTGTATGAATGTCACCCACCTTTGTTTGGTTCCCCAAGCTTGGGGATGGCCTCATAAGTGGCCTAGGTTGGGTAGAGAGCAGCCCATGGTTTCTAGTTTTCCCTTGTTGTGTTCTTGTTTGCAAATTTGTGAAGATTGAAGTTACATATAAGTTGGAATGATCATGAAAGAAAAGAAATTACATTAGTTTTATGTACATCATCAACATGATTTTGTAAAGGCCATGAGGCTTTTGTTAGCAATGTATCTAGTAAAGAGAAGATATTGTAATAAGCCTTTAATGCTGAAATTTTCTTTGCACCTTCTTGGTAGGAGTCCTATATATATATAAAAGCTGTATTATTGAGAATGTAATAGAAAAAAAGGATTTTAGATAGCTTCTCAAAAATGTATTTGAAACCTTAGCTTAATGCTATTTTGACTTTCTATAATAAAAAAAAAATCAGAAGTTTGGAAATGGTCTTCTAGTATAAATTTTATGTTTTTCTCCTTAAGTACATAAATTCATTATACACAATGTTCCATTGTATGTTTATACATGTATCTAAAATATGTTTTCCTTTAAATGAATGTTCTTATTTTAAAATAGAAAATCTGAAAGTTAGATAAAACTTAGTACTTGAAATATTTCTTACCTTCCATTTCATTCTTATATATTTCAACATAGATAAATTAAAGAAAATGTTCTTATAAAGGAACACATGCTAAATCTAGATCCACCATGTTTATATCTGAAATTTCCTATTGTTGTTTGTTTCAAAATAAACAGTGGGAAAAGCAACACACACACACACACACAACAAATGATCTTTAGTTTTTACATCTATATATTCAATCTGCATTTAGTTATGCCAAAAATTAATTAATTAATTAATTAATTAATAACATTAATGAAATTTCATATATATATATATATATATATATATAACTAAATTCTTTATAAATTTGTTTTTTCTTTAAAAAATATATATTTAATTTTCTGCTCATGACTGCTTTATATAT
>MU225744.1:364588-398568 GCA_018584345.1 Thuja plicata | reverse complement strand
GGGTTGTATTACCCCTTAGGACACACTTGAGAGTTCTAATGTGTCAAAAGGGTTCGTGGGGACTTCTTAGGGGTCCTAGTACGCCTTATCATGTGTTAGGACCCCTAGGAAGTACCCATGTCCCCTTTTGACACATTTCAATACTCGTGTCCCAACAAGTTGTATGACCCCTTAAGACACAATTGAGTGTTCTCATGTGTCAAAAGGGGTCACAGGGACTTCTTAGGGGTCCTACCATGCCTTATCATGCGTTAGGACCCCTAGGAAGTCCCCATGACCCCTTCTAACACATTTCAACACTCAAGTGTGTCCCAAGGGGTCGTATGACCCCTTAGGACACACTTGAGAGTTCTAATGTTTCAAAAGGGGTCATGGGGACTTCCTAGGAGTCCTAGTATGCCTTATCACATGTTAGGACCCCTAGGAAGTCCCCATAACCCCTTTTGACACATTAGAACTCTCAAGCGTGTCTTAAGGGGTCATACGACCCCTTGGGACACACTTGAGTGTTGAAATGTGTCAAAAGGGGTCATCGGGACTTCCTAGGGGTCCTAAAGCATGATAAGGCATACTAGGACTGATAGGAAGTCCTCATGACCCCTTTTGACGCATTAAAACTCTCAAGTGTGTCCTAAGGTGTCATACAACCCCTTGGGACACACTTGAGTGTTGAAATGTGTTAAAAGGGGTCATGGGTATTTCCTAGGGGTTCTAACGCATGATAAGGCATACTAGGAACCCTAGGAAGTGCCCATGACCCCTTTCTACATATTAGAACACTCAAGTGTGTCCAATGGGGTTATACGACCCCTTGGAACACACTTGTGTGTTGAAATGTGTCAAAAGGGGTCATCGGGACTTCCTAGGGGTCCTAACACGTGATAAAGTGTACTAGGACACCTAAGAAGTCCCCATGACCACTTTTGACTCATGAGAACACTCAAGTGTGTCCTAAGGGGTCATACGACCCCTTGGGACACACTTGAATGTTGAAATATGTCAAAAGGGGACATGGGGACTTCCTAAGGGTCCTAACAAGTGATAAGGCATATTAGGACCCCTAGGAAGTCTCTATGACCCATTTTGACACATTAGAACTCTCAAGTGTGTTCTAAGGGGTCATATGACCCCTTGGGCCACACTTGAGTGTTGAAATGTGTTAAAAGGGGTCATGGGGACTTATTAGGGTACCTAACGCATGGTAAGGCGTACTAGGACCCCTAGGAAGTCCCCACAACATATAATATAATACATGATATATAATAATATAATAATTATATATTATAATAATAATAAAATGTAATAATATAATAATATAATATAATACATGATATATAATAATATAATATTTATATAATAGTTATATAATATAACAATTATATATTATAATAATATATAGACAAATATAATATAATTATATGTAGACAAATATAACCATTATATAATAACATTGAAAAGAGTTCCCGCCACCTTTTATATGTAATCTTTCAATTATTTTAGTTAGGTCTTGCCATTGTTTTAGGTACCCAAAAAAATTGGGTACCTGATTATGCACTGGTTTAAATTTTACTAAAATATTCCTTGCCCCCACAGACCAGAGAATCACGGAATTTCAGACAATTTTCATAGGTTACAGACGTTTTGCATTTTAAAAAAGTAATTTTGGGCCCATTTTTTAAAAGTTAGTTAATTTGAGACCTGTTTTCTGTGAAATTTTGGTCTCACGACGGGAAGCAGCAGTCGTTGAAAGTATAAACAGAAGAGGAAGGTAACGGATGAATAAATTCAAGTATATAGGGAAAAAGATAGGGAAAATCACCAAAGAAAGAGAGAAGGTATGTTAAACATTAATCAAGGTGACCCCGTAAATGTAGTTGCAAGTGAAGAGGATGTTGAATTTGAAAATAATATGGAAATTAATTTTGTGAATAACAATAAATGGAGTGAAGATGAAAATGTAGAGATGGAGAATGAAAAGGTAGACTTGGGGAATGAAAACGTAGACTTGAGGAATGACAATGAATGGAATGAAGATGAAAATGTACAGATGGAGATTGAAAATATAGACTTGGGGAAGGAAAATGTTGCACAAGAACCACATGAACGTTACACATCTCCAAATTATATGCAAAATGATGTCCCTTGCAATAAAGATAATCAATCTTCAAATTCGGGGCTTTCAAGAACACCTAAATGGTTAGTTGAAATTGAGGAGAACATTATGAATAATTGGGAAGGAAAGAGATCATATAGAACCATTAGGTTGTGGGCTTCAAGACTTTATGATCATGTTTTTGGAAACAAGACATTAGTTGAGAAATGTCAAATTTTTTTGCACTTGTTAAAGATGCAAAAGATGAGACCTGTGCTTGTGAAATACAAGATTCGTGTGAACAAGAAAATGGAGAGAAATGGCATTGTTGTGAAGAATATTTTCAATGATCTCAATAGCATTGGGAAGACTAGAAGAGAAAAAGACAAGAGAGTTGCTCGGATGGTTATTACAACCTCCTTAGTAAGTCATCATTTGAGAGAGGCTCGTTTGATGAGACAAACTTGTGTTGACTTGAATATAAACGATAAAACTTTAGATAGAGAACTTGCAAGAAGAGAAAGACTTGATGATCGGCTTCAAATTGATACATGGGCTTATGGTGGGAGACTTCCACATTTTTATAAGAAGATAATAGATGTTGTCAAGGATGAAATTCAACAATTTTGGAAAGCTAACTCAAGAGTGTCACCAAATGTGAAGGATGTCTTGAACTTGAGAGTTGGAAATCGAGACCGTACTGCACATCCTAAAAATTATGTGGAGGTAAGTCAAACAATGTTGTATAAAAATTATTGTGAGACACATCCAACATTGAAAATATCACAAAGGTCTTTTGAATCTATGAAGCCATTTTATTGTGTACCCCTTAAGATTCAAAAAACATGTTGTTGAAAATTTCATGTTGAGTTTTCAATGCATCATGAACTATTATGGTCCATTCGTTCTAGTTTGCATACTAATGAAATGCTAGAGGATTGTGGTGCAAGTGGTCTTCACAAATCATCAAGAGACTTTCTAAATTGATTTTTATGTCGTAGAGATGATGGTGGTTTATTTTATAAAAATGATTGCTTAAATGACAAGTGCTCAAAATGTGGTGACTTGTCAAAGTTTAGGACATGTTTTCCAGAGGGTTTGTGGTGCAGGAGCACACCTAGGCTAACTTCCATAGTACTAATTTTTTGTCTTGTACTTGACATTGGAAAAGTCAAGGTAGTGTGTTTATTTTATACCTTAGAAGGTCATTGCATTGTGAACTAGGTGAGTTAGTCATTAGGACTAAGGTAACCAAAATAGTCATTGTTAGTAGCTTTTTAAATTTCTTAGGCTTAGAAGCTTAGTGGTGGATTTGATCTTTGAATGTGTCTTAAACACATATGTGTTGTAATAGAGATGATTGGAGGACATTAATGAAGTTGGCTCCTCGAAATACAGAGGTTAGAGGTCCTAGGAATTAGGAAGTTGGCATAATGGCAAAGATGCCAAAAGTTGTTACAATGTTGTCATTACAACATTTCTAATAATTGAAAATGTTGCATGCAAATTGGTTACTTAGGACCCCCCTAGAAGATAGGAGTGGGAGATCAATCAATAGGCCCTAAAAAAATGGAATATGGCATCTAATGTATAGAGAGGCTCGAATCTAGAAAAAGAGAATTCATTGTAACAAGTTTTGATTAGTGAATATAGCTCTGCAGCTCTGATTTTGTGAAGAACCTGAGATTTTCAGTGTGATAGTGCTATCATATGGATTGAATGCTTTGATTTAGTGATTGTTTTGTGTTCATAAGATAGATCTAAGCCTTCTCCATTTAGTAAGCTAGTTGATTTGATTTATTTTATGGTCTTAAGTAAATTGTTTTCAGTTTAGAGAGTTCACTGGTCCTGTCCTGACCAGTTTGTCATTTCATGGCTCCCCCATGAAATATAACCATGGGATCTTCCTAAGGCTAGGTTAATGTGTTATGGTATTCATTGGTCTATACATATTTAGAGTTTTGAGTCATGAAGAGTTGAGCTGCTATTTTTAGTACCAATCCCTAGGCGAGCTGACAGTGCTCGATTAGAGGTTTGGAGGTGAAGAATTGAGCATTTAATGAAGTGAAGGAAATTAAAGTATGGGGAAAGTGTAGTACTAGGTGTGATATGATCAAATCATTCCTTGTTGAGAGATTTGTGAACTTGACAATCCATTTGGTTGAGCTTTGAGCAAGAAATCAGTAAGGTCCTACTAATTAGGCCTTTTAGCCCTATTAGTCCTAGATAATAGGAACCCTGTGTACAGAGGACCTAGGAGTCTAAAAATTTCAAAATCCTTTGTAAAATCCAAAATTTTTTCTGAATGTGGGCTTAGTTTTTCAAGTTCTTTGGAAAGTTTTGGTGAGAAATGGGAAAAGGTCTCTAAAAAAGTCTACAAGGGATTAGGCCTAATTAGGCTTCTTAGGGTCTAAAACTTGAACTCGAATGAAAAGGGATAGAATACCTTTCTAAATGGAGTTAAATGGGAACATATGGAAGGTTTCCAACATGTTTAGCATCCCTACAATGAAATTGAACTCTAGTGTGTAGTTGGCACATAGATCCTTCTAACTGTAGGAGAAGAAGTGAAGAATCTACATGGTGTTAGTCTTACAAGGTGAAGCACAAATGGTTGGGCTCTTGGAGAGGAGATAAATAAGGCCTTAGTTAATCATCTAAGCCTTTGGGAGATCCTAGAGAAGATTAAGATCTTAATAGAGACAAGATAGGTCTCTTTTTAGATGTGTAAGCAAGCCTTGGAACACATACACCATATTGGTATCATAGCTTGATTCAAATCAAGCTTGTGGTGGATGTTTCAACCTACTGAATCAGTGGGAGAGAATACACCAGTGGGATCAGTAGAAGATAAAACCATGGTGACTAGCGCTGAGTTATCCAAAAAGGTGGAGGAACAAGAAGAGGATAATAGGTTGCTAAGGGAAAGATTGTCTCAGATGGAGCAACTCTTGGGTGAATTCCAAAACAAAGCTGATAAAGTGAAGGATAAGATAGAATAGAAGGAAGAAGAAGAAGCAAGGGAAAAAGGATTGGAATTGGAGGAGGAAGCTCCAACACCTGACCCTATTATTGCTGAAGAACCCTTCTTGAAAGCACTAAAGGCCTTAAGTGGTAAAGCTTTGGAGGGTGTACCACTCTTTAGTGGACAAATGGATCCAAATTCAATTGTGGATTGGATTGAAAGTATAGAAAACCATTTAGAATGTGATGGTATAATAGAGGCCCGAAAAGTGAAGGTTGCCAAATCTAGGTTGAGAGGTTTAGCCCTCACATGGTGGAAATTTGTTCAAGCTAAAAGAGAAAAAGAAGGAAGGAATCCAATAGTCACATGGAAAGGTTGGTGGCTAAGATAAAGCAGACTTACTTACCTGATGATTATGAGGTTCAATTGTATAGAAGGAGGCATAATCTCAGACAAAAAGACTTGGATGTCCAATCCTACAGTGAAGAGTTCCAAAAGTTGTGTTTAAGATCACAAGTGGTTGAAGATGAAAGCATCCGGCTAGCAAGGTATTTGAATGGGCTCAAGTGGTATATTCAAGAAGACCTGAGTCTTGTGAACTTCAAAACCATCTACCAATGTTATCAAATGGCCTTGAAAATAGAGGAGAAAGGAAAAAGAAAACAAGAACAAACCTCCAAAGGAAGAGGTAGAGGAAGGGATAGTAGAGGACCAAGAGGTGGCTATGGTGGAAGGAGTTAAGAATCAAGGACTCAAGGAGAAGTCAAATACACTAAGAAACAAGAAGGAAGCTCTAGTAGAGGTGGTAGAGGAAGGAACTCTAATTTTAGAGGAAGAAGTGGTGGATAACGAAGAGGCAATTACTTTACCAATATGAAATGTTATCATTGCAATCAAATGGGACACCCTACCTATAGGTGTCTAGAGAAGGGTAGTACTTCTCAAGGAGGTAAAAGAGGACTAATATAGTTCATGAGGAGACAAATGCAGCAAAGACACACCCTGAAGTACCATTAAATTCAGAAGAAGGTGAGATCCTCATGATGAGGAGAATATTGATAAAGGAGCCAATTAAAGAAGAGCCAAGGAAAAGAAGGTCCCTATTTAGAATCAAATGCAAGGTGATGAGAAAAGTGTGTAGAGTCATTATTGACTCAGGGTCTAGTGGTAACATTGTGTTAGAGGAAGTAGTTAGAAAGCTAAGCATGACAAGGATAACCCACACCCATCCTTACAAGGTCACATGGATCAATAAGGGACAACATGTCTTAGTAAACAAGGTGGCTTGGATGGAGTTTTCTATAGGGAGATACAAAGACAAGGTTCTATGTGATGTGTTTCCCATGGATGCATGTCACTTGCTCCTAGGTAGGCCATGGTAATTTGACTGCCAAGCTATCCATGATGGGGCGAAGAACTCCTATACCTTCAAGAAGGACAAAGTGGCTTTCAAAATTTAGTCACTATTAGAGGATGCAGAAGTGAAGACAACAGGTCCTAATGTGCTCATGGTTGGTGAAAAAGAGTTCTTAGAAGCCATGGAGGAAGGATAAGGAGTTGGCTTTGCATTGGTGATAAGGCCAAGAGAAGAAAATGGAGGCAAGGTAGACAAGAAGCCAGAATCACCTAAGGAGATACAAAGTATGCTGCAGACTTATGAAGGTATAGTAAGTGATGGACAACCATTAGCATTACCCCCTAAAAGAGCCATAAGTCATAGGATAGACCTTATACTAGGAGCTACCCTACCCAATAAAGCAATCTAAAAGATGACCCCTCAACAAAATGAGGAGATTTCTAGACAAATAGAAGAACTCATAAACCAAGGTCTTATTAAGAAGAGCATTAGCCCATGTGTCGTACCCACTATCCTAGCACCTAAGAAAGGAGAAACTTGGAGGCTTTGCACTGATTCAAGGGCCATAAATAGGATAACCATTAGGTATAGGTTCCCTATCCCTAGGATTGAAGACCTAATGGATTGTCTAGGTGAAGCTAAGTACTTTAGCAAGCTAGACTTGAAAAGTGGCTACCACCAAATAAGAATACATGAGGGAGATGAGTGGAAGACAACCTTCAAAACCAATGAAGGTTTGTATGAATGGCTTGTCATGCCATTTGGACTGTCTAATGCCCCCTCCACATTCATGAGGCTCATGAATGAAGTCCTCAAGGACTACATTGGAAAATTTGTAGTAGTATATCTTGATGATATACTGATTTATAGTAAGACAAGAAGTGAGCATCTTCAACACCTTGAGAGTTTCTTCAAGAAGCTACATGAGGAGAAGATGATGATAAACTTGGAGAAGTGTGAGTTCATCAAAATAGAGTAGGTGTACCTTGGGTTTGTCCTCTCTCATAGCAATCTAAAAATGGATAAGAGTAAAGTAGAAGGTATCATAAATTGGCCTACTCCAAGGACATCAATGAAGGTAAGAAGTTTTCATGGCCTTGCTCAATATTATATGAAGTTTATAAGGTAGTTTAGTGCTATTTGTGCTCCTATGTTGGACACGATTAAAGGAGGGATGAAGACTAAGTTTTTATGGAATGAGAAAGCCACCAAGAGTTTTGAGTTTTTAAAAGAAAAGATTGCTACCCAACCCATTTTAGTCTTACCAAGCTTTGAGAAGCTTTTCACTATTAGGTGTGATGCAAGCAATGTGGCTATTGGCGCTGTCCTAAGCCAAGAGGGTAGACTAGTGGCATTTCATTCAGAGAAGTTGAGTGAAGCTAAGAAGAAGTATTCTTATTACAACCTTGAAATGTATGCATTAGTTCAGGCTTTCAGGAAATGGAGGCACTATTTGCTCCCCAAGGAGTTCATAGTCTATTCAGATAATCAAGCTTTAAGTTTCTTGAACTCTCAAGAGAAGTTGAGTCGCAAGCACATAAAGTGGGTTGAATACCTGCAAGAATACACATTTAATATCAAGCACAAAAAAGGAGTACTCAACAAGGTGGCAGATGCCTTGGGTAGAAGCGCTCTTACCATCCAAGAGATTCAATTGAAGAGCATGGGAATAGATCACTTCAAGGATCTATATTTTGATGATGAAGACTTTGCAGACATTTACAAGGTATGTGCTAAATACAAGAATCATTTTCATAGAAAATATGATGAATACACTTTTCAAAGTAATCTCTTATTTAAGGGAAATTAGTTATGTGTTCCTATAGGGTCTATTAGAGAGAATTTGATTCAGGAGAAGCACAATGGTGCATTGAGTGGTCACTTTGGGATCACTAAGACACAAGAACTTGTTCAAAGGTTCTATTATTGTCCAAGAATGAACCTTGATGTTAGGAGGTATGTGGAAAGTTGTATTATATGTCAAAAGGCCAAAGGTACTTCTTCAAATGCATGCCTATATCAACCACTACCTATTCCCACTAGGCCATGGGAATGCTTGAGCATGGATTTTATAGTTGGGTTACCCGAGACAAGACAAGGCATGGATAGTGTTTATGTAGTTGTGGATAGATTTAGTAAGATGGCTCACTTTGTGCCATGCAAAACAACTAATGATGCCAGCCAAATAGCCTCTCTCTTCTTCAAAGAGATAGTAAGAATCCATGGGTTACCTATGAGCATTGTGTCAGATAGAGACACCAAATGTATGAGTCATTTTTGGAAGACTCTTTGGCAAAGGTTGGGCACTAATTTATCCATTGGGTCTGCATACCATCCCTTAACTGATGGTCAGACTGAAGTGGTAAACATAAGCCTTGGAAATCTATTAAGATGATTGACCAAGGAATATGGTCAACAATGGGATCAATTGATTGGGCAGGCTGAGTATGATTATAATGACACTATAAACAGGTCAACAGGGAAGAGTCCCTTTGAGATAGTATATGGTCTACATCCTAGAGGATTCTATGAGCTAAGAGACTTAAAGGATGGAGTGAAAGAAAGTGGATATGTTGATGATTTTGCTTATGCAATGCAGGAGAAACATGATATAGTCAGGAAGACTTTGACAGAGAACACCATGAAGTGTAAGACTAAGGTTGATGAGAGTAGAAGATAACTTTAGTTCAATATGGGAGACCTAGTAATGGTGCATCTAAATAATTCTAGACTTAAAAAAGGAGTCCCACACAAGTTGTAAATGAGGAGGATAGGCGCCTTTCCTATCTAGGAAAAGTATGGGAACAATGCCTATAGAGTGGAGTTGTCGGAGGATAGTGGACTCTCCCCTGTTGTCAATGTTATAGACCTAGTTTCTTATAAAGGAACACCACCTGAAATGGATCAGAGCCTCAGAGAAGTCATCCAAGATGTAGAAGAACTCAAACTACCCTCTACAACAATCAAGACAACTGACTGTATACTGGATACCCGAGTCTACAAGAAGACTAGAACCAAGGAATACAAGGAACATTTGATCAAGTGGCATGGTCAAACTGATGCTGATGCAGTGTGGATCAAAGAAGCTAACTTCAATAAGATGGGATTTGATCCTACCTTACTCATTCCAAGGGTGAATTGAACATTTTGTCTATGGGAGGATGGTGCAGGAGCACACCTAGGCTAACCTCCATAGTACTAATGTTTTGGCTTGTACTCTGAAATTTGGCAAGTCAAGGTAGTGTTTTTATTTTAGACCTTAGAAGGTCATTGTATTGTGGACTAGGTGAGTTATTCATTAGGACTAAGGTAACCAAAATAGTCATTGTTAGTAGCTTTTTAAATTTCTTAGGCTTAGAAGCTTAGTGGTGGATTTAAGCTTTGAATGTGTCTTAAACACATAAATGTTGTAATAAAGATGCTTGGAGGCCATTAATGAAGTTTGTTCCTTGAAATACAGAGGTTAGAGGTCCTAGGAATTAGGAAGTTGGCATAATGGCAAAGATGCCAAAAGTTGTTACAATGTTGTCATGACAACATTTGCAATAATTGCAAATGTTGCATGCAACTCGGTTACTTACGATCCCCCTAGAAGATAGGAGTGGGAGATCAACCACTAGGCCCTAAAAACAAGGAATATGGCATCTAATTTATGGAGAGGCTCGAATCTAGAAAAAGAGAATTCATTGTAACAAGTTTTGATTAGTGAATATAGCTCTGCAACTCTGATTTTGTGAGGAACCTGAGCTTTTTAGTGTGACAGTGCTATCATATGGATTGAATGCTTTGATTTAGTGATTTTTTTGTGTTCATAAGATATATCTAAGACTTTTTCATTTAGTAAGGTAGTTGATTTGATTTAGTTTACGGTCTTAAGTAAATTGTTTTCAGTTTAGAGAGTTCACTGGTCTTGTCCTGACCAGTTTGTCATTTCATGGCTCCCCCATGAAATCTAACAATGAGATATTCCTAAGGATAGGTGGATGTGTTAGGGGAGTCATTGGTCTATACATATTTAGAGTTAGGAGTCATGAAGAGTCGAGTTTCTATTTTTAGTACCAAGCCCTAGGCAAGCTGACAGTGCCCGGTTAGAGGTTTGGAGGTGAAGAATTGAGCATTTCATGTGGGGAAGGAAAGTACACTATGGGGAAAGTGAAGGAATAGGTATGATATGATCAAATCATGCCCTATTGAGAGATTTGTGAACTCACTAATCCATTTTTTCGAGCTCTAAGCAAGAAATCAGTAAGGTCCTACTAATTAGGCCTTTTAGTCCTATTAGTCCTAGATAATAGGAAACCTATGTACAGAGGACCTAGGAGTCTAAAAATTTCAAAATCCTTTGTAAAATCCAAAAGGGTGTCTGAATGTGGGATTATTTTTTCAAGTTCTTTGGAAATTTTTGGTGAGAATTGTTAAAAGGTCTCTGAAAAAGGCTACAAGGAATTAGGCCTAATTAGGCTTCTTAGGGTCTAAAACTGGAACTCGAATGAAAAGGGCTAGAAGAATTTTCTAAATGGAGTTAAATGGGAACATATGGAAGTTTTCCAACATGTTTAGCATCCCTACAATGAAATTGAATGCTAGTGTAGAGTTGGCACTTAGATCCTTCTAAGTGTAGGAGACAAAGTGAAGAATCTACATGGTGTTAGTCTTACAAGGTGAAGCACAAAGGGTTGGGCTCTTGGAGAGGAGATAAATAAGGCCTTAGTTAATCATCTAAGCCTTTGGGAGATCCTAGAGAAGATTAGGATCTTAATAGAGACAAGCTAGGTCTCTTGATAGATGTGCAAGCAAGCCTTGAAACACATACACCAGTTTGGAACATAATTTTGGAAAGAAACTCGTCCAAAAAAAGGTATATGAAATAGTGAAATATGCATTGAGGAGTGGAGGTGAAGGCTCTAGATGTGAGTTAATTGCAAAAGAGTACAATGTTTCTGATTTTATTTCAGATTTCAAGACAAATATTTTTTACAAGTATGCAAGGCATAGCCACAGGTCTCAATGGTTGGATCAACAATTCAGGATGTGTAAGGACACTTTCCCCATTGGAACTATTATATCAGTTGTAGATTTTGTGGAGAACTATACATTGGAGCCCCAAAACTAGACTCAAGCTCAGTATTACAATTCCATTCAAGTTGCTATTTTTTTACACATCACATATAGACATTCCCCCGATAGCACAAAAGATGAGCGGAAGATAATCAAAGAGTACCATTTTTATATGAGTGATGATAGGTCTCACTCTCATGAGTTTTTCCAACATTGTTTCCAGAACTATTTTGACTTCTTGTAGGAAAATGATATTGCTATGGATAGGCATCTCATTTAGTTAGATAATTGCACCGGTCAATTTAAGAGTGCCAGAATGTTTTATTGGTTGTGTTGAATGCATGTGGAGAGAGGTGTACCTCATATTTGGAGTGTTTTTGAGTCAGGGCATGGGAAAGGGGAGCATGATGGGGCAGGTGCATGTGTGAAGAGAGCTCTAGTTAAGGAGAAGTTGAGGATTTTAGGTGTTGTACTTCTTGATGCTCGTTCTATTGTTGATTGGTGTACTTTAGCATTGTCACAGGGGCACTCTTGATTCTACAGTGCATAGATTCTTTTGGTTGGTTGAGGAGGGAACTATAGGAGATAGATTGGATCATCAAACAATGAGAGACTCTTCAAAAATGAATTCATTTCTGAAGCTCTGATAGTAGTACATGGACCATTTGGACATGAGAGTTGGCTTTTTTTTGCCCCATGTGTTTTCAGTATGATTGGGATCATTGTGAGTCAAGAGATTGGGTGGATACATGGGTTTCATAGTATCTAACTCCTTTATCTTTGACACTCTCTATAAGAAATGATGACATGGACACTTCAGTATAGTATGACCATCTTTCAAATCTTCTGCAGCCAGGAGATGTTTTTGCATTGGTTGCACTGCAGGAGAATGATGAGAGGTCATATTATTGGTTAGTACATTATGTATGAGGTAAACAGAAGCTTGTACAATTGATGACAAATGGTGATGGGTTCACGTATCCTACTGGTTCAGTTGTTGTTGAGGTAACATGGCTTCGAACATACATGGTTAGAAAGAATGGAATTTCTACATTTAAAGACTATGAGAAGCACAAAACTATTCTCATGTATTCACAACTTGTTATAGCAACAAATGTCAAGTTGTCAAAGCATCAAGGAAAACCAAAGACAAAATAACTTTGGACTATTAGTACTATTGATCATGAAGCACTATAGGAGACCCTGAAGCAAAGAGGTGACCCTTCAGGAATACTTGACTAGGTAATAAGTTAACTCAGTGCAAGTTTTCTAAGTTAAGCTTAAATTCAACACATTAATTTCACCTTTCTTAGGTTCTATATTTTGAGTCAATAAACTTGGTTTTGTATGTGGATTATAACTTGTGCAGGAGCACCTATGAAGACACCTAGGGTCACCATGGATCCAATTAGAGATAGAAGGACAAAAGAATCCTTAATGGTTAATTAAGATCATTTGAAGCCTATAATGGCAAGTTGTAAGAATCATGTATGGGTGGCCAATAGTGCCAACAAGGGATCTAAGTAGTGCAATGAAAACTCATAATTTTTTATTATTTACTTATGTTGTTTGCTTGGTTTGAATTCTTACAAGTTTGATAGTTGTTTCCAATGCTTTAAGGATATTATTTTCATCAATAGTTGCTGACTGGTATTTGAAATTCATAGATTATGCACTTGTAACATGTCAAAACAAGTTGTTTGGAGTTTTTTAGGACCCTAGGAAGTCTTGTGGAACTTAGCCTTGTGTCATTTTGAATTCATTTAACCTCTTCGAGCAAGAGGAATCCCTTGGGTACACGGTCAGTTGAAAGTAGCTCCATAGTGTATCTTTCAAACCGTCTATACTGGCATCAAAGTATCTACTCCATCAGCCCCATTTGGCTGGGTAAATGCTAATGACAACCCCATTCCACCCATGGAGTCACTAGAACGCTCGTGACCACGCTCGACCCAAGTGTCCCCAAGGTGCACTAAGCACGATTGGGCAGCGATTTTCCAAGGCTTGTATCTCAGACCTCGTTAGAGGTATTGACAAACCATTAGGGGCTACAATATTGTGTTGCCAAGGTCTACAACAACCTCTCCCAGTTTTGGGAAATTTGACTTCATTTCCATTTGGAAAGGCAATCTCAGTCGATGCCAAAACTTTCAGTGAGGGTCAGTTGAAAGTAGCTCTGTAGTGTATCTTTAAAACCATATGTCCTGGCATTGAAGCATCTATTCTATCAGCTACATTTGGCTGGGTAAACTCTAGTGACAACCCCATTCCACCCACAGAGTCACTAGAACGCTCGCGACCATGCTTGACCCAAGTGTCCCCAAGGTGCACAAAGCATGATTGGATAGCGATCTTCCAAGGCTCATATCTCAGACCTCCTAAGAGATATTGACAAATCATCAAGGGGTATGAGATCATGTTTACAAGGTCTACAAAAGCCTCTCTTAGTTTTGGGCTATTCAACTTTTTTTCCATTTGGCAAGGCAATCTCAGTCTATGCCAAAACTTGCAATGAGGGTCAGTTGAAAGTAGCTTCGTAGTGTATCTTTCAAACCGTCCATCCTGGAATCGAACCGTCTATTCCATTAGCTTCAGTTCACCGGGTAGATGAAAGTGAAAAACCCATTCCACCCATGGAGTCACTGGAATGCTCGCGACCACGCTTGACCCAAGTGTCCCCAAGGTGCACTAAGCACAATTGGGCAGTGATCTTCTGAGGCTTGTATCTTGGACCTCATGAGAGGAATCAACAAACCATTAGGGGCTACGAGATTGTGTTTCTGAGTTTCACAAAAATCTCTCTTTTTTTTGGGCAATTCGACTTCATTTTCATTTGCCAAAGCAATCTTAGTCAATGCCGAAACTTGTAATGAGGGTCAGTTGAAAGTAGCTTCGTAGTCTATCTTTCAAAAAATCCATCCAAGAATCATATCATCTATTCCATTGGCTCCAGTTGGCTGGGTAAATGCTAGTGACAAACCCATTCCACCCACGGAGTCACTGGAACGCTCGCGACCACGCTTGACCCAAGTGTCCCCAAGGTGCACTAAGCACGATTGTGCAGTGATCTTCTGAGGCTTGTATCTCAGACCTTATGAGAGGTATTGAAAAAATCTCAAGGGCTATGTGATCATGTTGCTGAGGTCTACAAAAACCTCTCTTGGTTTTGGACGATTCAACTTCATTTATGTTTGGCAGGGAAATCTCTGTTGATGCCAAAACTTGCAATGAGGGTCAGTTGAAAGTAGCTTCATAATGTATCTTTCAAACCGTCCATCCTAGAATCAAACCATCTATTCCATCAGCTCTATTTTCCCAGTTAAATTCTATTGAAAAACCCATTCCACCCACAGAGTCACTGGAACACTCGCAACCATGCTCGACCCAAGTGTCCTCAAGGTGCACGAAGCAAGATTGGGCAGTGATCTTCCAAGGCTTGTATTTCAGACCTCCTGAGAGGTATCAACAAAATATTAGGGGCTATGGGATTTTTTTTTTGAGGTCTACAAAAACCTCTCTCATTTTTGGAATATTTGACTGTGTTTCCATTTGGTAAGGCAATCTCCGTCGATGCCAAAACTTTCAATGAGGGTCAGTTGAAAGTAGCTTCGTAGTGTATCTTTCAAACCGTCTATCCTGGAATCAAACCATCTATTCCACCAGCTCTAGATGGCTAGGTAGACACCATTAATAACCCCATTCTACACACGGAGTCACTGGAATGCTCACAACCATGCTCGACCCAAGTGTCCCCAAGGTGCACTAAGCACGATTGGGCAGCCATCTTCTAAGGCTCGTACCTTAGACCTCTTGAGAGGTATCGACAAACCATCAGGGACTACAGGATCGTGTTGTTATAGTCTACAAAACCCTCTCCTAGTTTTGGGTGATTTGAATTTTTTGCATTTGGTAAGGCAATCTCACTCGATGCAAAAACTTGTAATGAGAGTCAGTTGTAAGTAGTTTCATAGTGTATCTTTCAAACGATCAGTTCTGGCATCCAACCATCTATTCCATTGGCTCCATTTTTCTAGGTAAATGCCATTGACAAACCCATTCCACCCACAAAGTCACTGGAATGCTCACAACCATGCTTGACCCAAGTGTCCCATAGGTGCACTAAGCACGATTGGGCAGCGATCTTCCAAGGCTTATATCTCAGACCTTGTGAGAAGTATCTAAAAACCGTCAGGGGCTATGAGATTTTGTTTTTGAGGTCTAAAAAAACCTCTCTTAGTTTTGGGCGATTCGACTATTTTTGCATTTCGCAAGGCAATCTCAGTCAATGCCAAAACTTGTAGTGAGGTTCAGTTGAAAGTAGCTCCGTAGTGTATCTTTCAAACTATCCTTCCTGGCATTGAATAGTCTATTTCATCAGCTCTGGTTGGCTGGGTAAAAGCTATTGATAAACCCATTCCACCCACAAAGTCACTAGAATGCTCGTGACCACGCTCGAGCCAAGTGTCCCCAAGGTGCACTAAGCAAGATTGGGAAGTGATCTTTCGAGGCTTGTATCTCGGACCTCGTGAGAGGTATTGACAAACCATCAAGGGCTACAAGATTTTGTTGCTAAGGTATAAAAAAACCTTTCTCAATTTTGGGCGATTCAAATTCATTTTTGTTTGGCAAGGCAATCTTAGTCGATGCCAAAACTTGCAATGAGGGTCAGTTGAAAGTAGCTTCGTAGTGTATCTTTCAAATTGTCCATCCTTGAATCGAACCATTTATTCCATCAGCTCTGGTTACTGGGTAAACACCAGTGACAACCCCATTCCACCCACAAAGACACTGGAACGCTTGCTACCATGCTCGACCCATGTGTCCCCAAGGTGCACTAAGCATGATTGGGCATCGATCTTGCAAGGCTTGTATCTCAAACCTCATGAGAGGTATCGACAAACCATTAGGGGCTACAAGATCATGTTGCTAAGGTCTACAATAATCTCTCCCAATTTTGGGTGATTTGACTTTGTTTGCAAGGCAATCTCAGTCGATGCCAAAACTTGCAATGAGGGTCAGTTGAAAGTAGCTTCATAGTGTATCTTTCAAATGGTCTATCCTTGCATCAAACCATTTGTTCCATTGGCTCCAGTTGGCCGAGTAAACACCAGTGAAAAATGCATTCCACCCACGGAGCCGCTAGAACGCACGTGACCACACTTGACCCAAGTGTCTCCAAGGTGCACTATGCACAATTAAGCAACGATCTTCCAAGGCTTGTATCTTAGACCTCATAAGATATTTCCACAAATTGTCAGGGGCTACAAGATTGTGTTGTCAAGGTCTACAACAACCTCTCCCATTTTTGGGTGATTTGACTTTGTTCACGTTTGACAAGGCAATCTTAGTCGATGCCAAAACTTGCAGTGAGGGTTAGTTGAAAGTAACTTCGTAGTGTATCTTTCAAACTATCCATCCTGACATCGAACAATCTATACCAATAGCTCCGGTTGGCCGGGTAAACGCCAGTGATACACCCATTCCACCCACTGAGTTAGTGGAATACTTGCAACCACGCTCGACCCAAGTGTCCCCAAGGTATGTGACTGAGGACAACAAATTTTGAGAATGATGTTACAAAACAATGTGGGTTGAGATTGACATATGTTTTATAACTTGATAGAGGTATCTTAAACACTTATTAGTTTTGGAATTCTTTGGAGAAAATAACCAAAATAAGTCGTTGAACTTTTTTGAGAAAACAACCAAAAATAGTCTAGAAGTTGATGTATTATTGAAGGAAGGATTTGGGTATTGTTACAAAACAAAGGAGAATTTGAGTGATCTCAGTAATTTATTACATCTATTATAACAAATTCAAACAAATTGACATATAACTTCAACAAGATAAGATTTAAATCATAATGATAATCAAATATAACTTCAAGATATAACAATCATAATCATAGTCAAGATATAACTTCAGCATTCAATTCCATATACATGAATAATAAATGTGTATATAAAAGATGACAAAATATAACATAAAAATAAAAATATTCTATATATAGAAAGTATCAAAAGTATCTCCATATACAAATATGGCACATGCCATTTCAAAATGTCTACAAAATCAATGTTTCTAGGTGTACAATGTGGCATATATGCCATCTCAAAATGTGGCATATATGCCATCTCAAAATGTGCCAAGTGGCATCTCTAAATGACCACCACTAAAACTACATCTATGTCATAGGGGGCTCATCAAAATGTAGCCTCTTTGAAGAACTATTTGGCTCTGATTGATCCTGCATCAAAAATTAGTTCAATCCCAAGTTAGATTACTTAGTTTATATGATTTGTACATATATATAATTCATAATTCAAACACTAATTTAATTATAAATTATAAATGAATACAAACATATGTACCTGGCCTCTCGGTCGCCTACCATGATCAGGTGTCCTAACATAAGTCTTTGGTAGCAAAGGGACAATGCCACCAATACCACCTCCGACCTATAAATATATATTTGCAATAATGAGATTAGTAGAGTGGTGCAGGGGCCCAAGGTGCAACATAGAGTAATAAATTTACAAAATAGGATGATATCATAATAAAATTACAAATTGACTGAGCTAAAAATAAAACTTACGTCCACCAATCTCTCCTTTGGAATAGTGGGCTGGGTCAACAAAAATATGAATGATTCTCGTAGAACCTCCCTCGCACTAGGAGTAACCTATGAGAGTCAAAAAGATAGTCAATTATATATAAATTTACTTCATCATAACAACCCTAGTTACAAAATACAAATAACAATATGTACAAATTTACGTACAATCGGGCTATCACTCCTAATCGAGAAGCATGTCAGCCTAGGCTCTCGAACCTATATTGGGACATCATCAAGAGCCACACCCTATATAATAAAGTGCATGTAAAATATTTATTACTATACACAAGTGACATACATATGTATGCATAATTAATCTTAAACAATTAATTACCTTTCCTTTGTCAACACATGAAGAAGGAACCCCCTTGTACCCCCCACTAACATCAACTGATACCTGCAAGAGTACAATAAGATGAAAATATATTAGTAAATGTATGAATTTTATTGCTCTAATTGATAGAGATTTAAGAATGTACACCAAATGATATAAAAAAAACTAATGGGTACATAATTTATAATATACCGTATAGGTGTCAAGGCCAAATGAAATGACCAAAAGTGTGGAGTCATCAACCTGTCTCAACTCCTCCTTTGTCATCGACTGAACATAAATGGACCAAATATATATACATAAGTGCATGTAGTCATTAAAACTAATCTAAATAAATAAATTATTTTTAAATTAATTAAGTCATGCGACAAATTTATTTATAATGTTTACTCTTACTGTATCCATAGGATTCCATGGCTCTGCATACCCCTCCTCAGCACTCTCATGAGACACACATGCTCCATGAGGTGTTGCAGCCTCCATAGATACATCTCTTGTATCCTCCTCATCAATAACATACTGATATGTATCAACATCAATAAGCAATCTAAGGCACAAATTCTTACACATAATACAAGTATGGGGCACACATACATGTGAACTACTGCCAGATGTCGATGCGCCAGCATCATCCACACCAGGAGGTAACAATGACCTGGTCTGCGCGATAAATTGATCACTCAGCATGTGAATGACCCTAATACTCTGTGAGGTAGCCTCTGCAATGATATCAAGATGCTGCACTAAAGGAGGGGGTGCGACATCAGTGGGGGGACAAAGGTAGTGGCCTTTTTGAACTAGGCAAATGGCCTAGTCTGAGGAGCTCTCTGCCTACGCCCATGTTGGGCCTCATGCTCCAATAATTGAATTTCTTACCAAGCTCAAACTCAGCATACAATTTTTTTATAAAATAGAAAGGGAGCTCCAAATTGGTATGGGGTGGTTTATCAAAAACCAACCACCAACGATCCCAAAACTGTGTACGCTTTGCATCGTTTGTGTACCATTTTATTGATAATTTAGGCTTTTTGGCATCAACTTTTAATTCGGTTTAAGGATTCACAAAAAGGGAGGATATATCTTCTTTAGTTATATTAAGGGCCGCAACCCCATCATGGTCAAGCCTGTCATCAAATTGGGCATGCATATCATCACATCAATGAAGAGCAGCATTATGTTGCCGCGTAAGTGTGTCAATGTTTTCAACAATGGTATTTAGGGTGGCAAGCATGGGACCTAATGTAGGTATATTCTGATATGTGTTTTCAAAACCTCGTATAGTGTTCAAATTATCTTGTATTAAATCTTCTAAAGATCGAGGGTTTTGAAACGTGGGATTTTTTTGGGGATTGTTATTTGGTGCGGGAGGGTTATTTTCTTCATTATTGTCAGTTGTGCCTGATTAAATTTAAAAAAAATATAAATTTCAATTTGATTTCATATATTATTAAAAAATAAATACAAAACCCTATTTCAACCAAAAAACTACATTTAGCAACAAAATGAAATAAAATAATCAAAATATACAAAGAATTTACTTACCATATATACTGCGGAGTAGAATTTGTTGTTGGGGATATCATGTACCCAAAAAAATTGAGTATAGGATATATAGAGCCATTTTACAAGCCTAAACAATGAGAGAAATGAGAAACATGACCCACAAGTTTTGATTTATGCCACAGGTTTCGGGTACTGGATTAGGCTTGTGCTTTGGTGACTGGTTTGCCCAGGTGTACTAACACCCACGCCTACTAAAAAGTCAACAAGCATTTTCATGCGCTTTTGGTTGAGTGAAAAGTGAATTTTTTTCACATCGCCTCTTTTTGGCCCCTCATGATCTTACACATACCCAGATACTTAAGGAATACTTATAAAGAAGAAGGTTCATTTACAGATTAGGATGCTGAAATAAGGAAAAATTGGGGTGCCCTAATCATCCCGTGGATGTTGCACTCCAAATCCAATAAATTAGCCATATCCTTGTGCAAATGGGTACCACCACCAAGGGGATAGATGAAATAAAACTTTGATGGTGCATCACGAGGTAATCCAGGGAAAGCTGGTCTGGGATACATAATTTGCAATGAATATGGTGATTGGCTGGTAAAAATGGCAATTCCATTAGGAATTTCTTCTAGTAACCAAGTAGAACTAGATGCTCTACATGAAGGTTTGAAATTGTGCATTAAAGAAAATGTACAAAAGTTAATCATTGAAGGGGGTTCTCAAATAATCCTAAATGCGCTAAGAAAAAGAAGCACACCAAACTAGATCTTAAATTCAAATCTTGAAGAAGTAATTGATCTGGTGGATAAGTTCCAAGAAAATAGAATTGAACATATCTTTTGAGAAGGTAATAAAGAGGCAGACGCCATAGCTCATAGAGGTGTTGAAGGGGAGGATATAATTTTTGTTAACGCCAATTTAAGATAAGTATTTATAATTATATCCATGACACTCTTTATTTTCATTATTTAAACTATAAATAATATAATCTTAAAAGGTGAAAGTAATAAATATAGTCCTTTAACTCCATTATAATAATGATCTATTCCATCAAGGACATTTTCACATATCAAACAGAAACAAAGATACCTCAAGAACATCAAGCATATTTTAATAACAAGGAAACCAATTTAGGTAGAAATTAAAGAAAATATATATATTAATAATAACACAAAATATAATAAAACTATTGAACAAATTTTGATAACACTATTAATAGATTAACCTTACTATGACACCTCAAACCCTTTCTGAAACTTACCCACATTTTCCTCCCTAATTCAACATGTGGAATCTTCATCCTAACGTCATGATCCTTTATGTTATAACATTACCCATCATTCTGTGCTCACCATTAAATCAATAGGCTACAGAAAACTATAGAACCATCTTGCACTTTCCGGATACAAATCAGATTCACTAGTCTTAGTTACTATAGTATCCTTTGTTCTGGTTTGTGATCAATTATGACACCTTTTCATACAAATCCTCTTCTCTCCTTTCCTAACTGGTTTTCATCACAATGGAGACAACTATCATCCTATTTCATAAATATGAAGAATGAACAATGGCTTTTGTAGGATAGGTGAAACCAGAGTGATGGAGGAGCATCTAAAAGAAGATAGATCACATATCCAGATTGGCTGTCAAGAAATTTACTAGGGAAAGAGACCTGGATTATAGCAAGATTTTTCATACCAATGGAGATGTGATTGGCATCTTCATTGCAATGGCCTTTCAGGAAAAAATCAAATATTGGCACATTAAAAAACTGTGCATTACACTGTTTGACGACACTTGGTTAAAGGGTTTTTATAATATAGTGGAGAGGGTAAAAAATCAACTATAAATTCCCCATGCTGAAGATTATATGAAGTGGCCCATGGGCAGCCTGGAATTTCTCAATATTCCCAAAAGGCCAATTTTGTACATTAAGGACAAAGTGGTCTTTGAAAAACTATGGCCTTAGATGGTTAGATATTTACACTTCCTTCTAAGGTGGCATAACATAATAGAAGACAATAGAAACTGGGCTAAGGTCTTCTTAAACTCGGTGGGGGCAGAGGCTACAAAAACCGTGGTGTACCAAGATTGAAGCCAGTATGCAATTAGGCTTCCCTTTCTTCGCAAAACTACCAGACCAAAGCTCACCAAGCACCCCAAGCTTGAAATAGAGGAAGCTCTCAGAGATCTTGATTCTGAATTAGATCTGAACCACCTTGGAGAATCTCTTTGGTAGGATAAATGAAATAAGAGAATTTTCTTTAGAGAATGAACTAATGACTCTTGATCCAAGATATTTTGATCGTATCCAAGATTTCTTAGCAAAATTTAATTCTCTTTGCAAGTAGTTATCTGAATGTGGGAATACAAAAGATGATGAGTAGTTGATACTTTTTATTCTCTCTAAGCTTGATCTTGATTATTCCATATTTGTTTCTGCATTTTATGCTACTATGGATGTTCTAGGTAGTGCACACAAAATTCTTTGTCTTGATGGTTTGCAGGACAAATCACAAGGGAACAAGCAAAGTTTACATAGATGGGTGCATTAATGCCTTTGAAGTCTTAAGCACTTCTTTCAAAGGACCCACATCTAAACGCTTCAAGTGGAAAGGAAAAGAAAAAGCATAAGGAATCTAAGTTTGGTGAGAGAGCTAAGGATCATCGTTCATAGTCTACTCCTGTGTCCAAGACCTATTCTAAAGAGGAATCAACATAAAAGAAGAAGATCAAACATGTTTATTGAAAAAGATAAGGACATGATGAGCATAAGTGTTATACTAAGAAGATTGATGAGATTTCACACCTTCTTCAAAAGCACAATAATTTTTTTCCCTCATCAGTGTCTCCAATCTTATTCTTTAACAAAAAAATTGGTAGCTTCTTCATCTTTATATGCACATTCAAAAAATTTGTATCTTGGGTAAAATAATGCACTCTTAACTTCCACTATTCCTAAAAATGGTATATGGCTTCTTGATTTTGATGCATCACACCATATGGCATCCTCTCTAGATACATTTTCTACTTTTGAGCCTTGTAGTTCATATAACATTTTAATGGGTAACAATACACACATGAAAATTTGTGGAAGGATCTATTGATATGGGTGAGGGATCATTCAATGATGTTCTTTTTGTACCCTCCTCGACCATTTATCTCCTTTCAATTTATCAAATTATTGATGGTACCCACTCTCGATCATGTCTTCATAAGATATGTGGAGACTAAAAAGATCATTGCTACATGTATGGTTGATCATGCATCTAGACTATATTCTTTCTCTCACATTCTTCCTAATAATGGTGCTACTTTGGATGATGTGCACAACCTTCCACCAAGGGTAAATCAAGTTTGTGAGGATAATTTTAGTCATTTGAACTTTGGTGTTATTGAGAATATTGATGATCTTCCTCCTCCACCATCTACTTCTTCAGAGTTGGATATTTATTCTATTCAGCAAGTTGTTCATGGTGTTCTAGATCTTGTTATGTGGGATGTGTATTTGGCAGGTATTTTAAGTTTTTTTGTGGAGTCTCATCTTGCAAATTTGGGAGACATATTTCAGGGGTTTTCTCTACTCTTTTGTGATAGAAATATTTTTGATACTGAGGGATCATTCAATGGTGTTCTTTGTGTGCCCTCTTTGACCACTAACCTCCTTTCAATTTATCAAATTACCGATGGTACCCAAGGTAAGATAATTGAGTTCACTCTCGACCATGTCTTCATAAGAGATGTGGAGACTAAAAAGATCATTACTATAGTTTTGGTTGATAATGAATCTAGACTTTATTATCTCTTTCACTTTCTTCCTAATAATGGTGCTCCTTTGGATGATGTGCACACTCTTCCACCAAGGTAATCAAGTTTGTGAGGAGAAGTTTAGTCATTTAAGATTTGGTGTTATTGAGAATATTGGTGATCTTCCTCCTCCACCATCTACTTCTTTAGAGTTGTAAATTTCTTATATTCAGTAGGTTGATCATAGTGTTCTAGATCTTGTTATGTAGAATGAGTATTTGGTAGGTATTTCAGGCTTGTTTATGGAGTCTCATCTTGCAAATTTGGGAGACATATTTCAGGGGTTTTCTCTCCTCTTTATTGACAGAACTATTGTTGATACATCTTCGAAGATTGATATTGATGAGTTTCTTCATTCACTTTATTTTTTAAATTCATTGGTTGAGTTTTTTCATAGATATGTAGTTGCTTATTTAAGCTTGGAGACTTCTACCTAGTTTTTAGAGGTTCCTATTTGGAAACTTCCATCCTCCTTCATTATGTTGGATATGAAGTGGTTTCTTCATCATTTAATGGAATTATTTCTTCCTAAGGGGAGATGTGTTTCTTGTAGGCATTGATTCATCTTTTGTTTCCAGGCATCCCTCTTCGATATTGAGCTTCTTCATTGTGGGGGGTTATGTTCTCTCATTTCTTCCTTCCTATGGGGGGATATTTGATTCTATATATGATGTATGTAGTCTTTGGGGGTGTGATTGAGTCCTTCATCCATTCATCTTGTTTTTTTTTCTCTTTTGGAGAGGTGTTTTTTCCCATGTGGTTTTCTCCTTCTCTCCACTTTATAGGAGATTTCTATTTGCATTTGCATTGTACATGGGTGCCAAATAGTTTTGTAGCCAGGACCCACATTGCAGCTTGCTCATTATTTTCTAATAATCTTCTCGCTAAGTTGTACTTAAGGGGGGGTGTTAGAGTAAATGAGATTTTCATTTACTCATTATTAATTTTACATAGACAATTTATTTATTAATATTTAGTTTTGCAATTTTATTGTCGGTTAATTACCAACTCGCCATCCTTGCCCTTATAAGCAAGGTTTGTGCATTATTTTTTGCATCTCAATATAGTTTTCATCAATTTTTTTCATGAAATATCTTTCCGTGAAGATGGTTTCACATATTATTTTCTTGGCAATAGAGTTCTACTCCAACATATAATCATATAAAATCTAAAAATTATGCTTAAAATTTTAACTTCATTTTTAAATATGACATTAAAAAATGTCAACTCATTGAGAATTCTTTCACCCTCCATTAAACCTAAAATCATTATTTTACATTAATCTATAATTTTAAATTACTCAAAAACATAATAACATATAAAAAATTCAAACTCAAGGTTTTCTATAACCTAGTAAGTGAACCATATTTTAGCGAATGGTCAAAGAATTTTGATTATTCACTTTTTATTGATGTGTTAAAACTAAGTAGATTTTTGTACCAAATTTGAATTATCTACAAGTCCTCATATCTCTATTCCATTTATTTTTTCCATTCTACTAAAATGATCAACTAAGTACGTCACGTTTTTCTAAACCTTCCATAGAAAATGAAAGAAAGGACTCTCTTAAAATTATAGTATTGAAGATAAAATATAATTATTGCTTCTAAAAGTTCATCCCAAAGAAAACACTATTCAACCTCATATGTAAAAATTCTCAAAAATCTATACAATGTTTCCTAAAAAAAATACATAAGATCATTAAATCCTCCCTTCTAATGCTTTTAGGTTTGAACCTAAAGCTATGTCTAAGTTACCAAAGTAGAGTAATTATATCATATATCAAGGAATCAATGTGCAATTTAGAAACTTATCTAGGCCTTAATTTCTTATCATTACTTGCCCACTTATAAACTTTGGATACATAAATGCTTCAACTTTGGATAGATGTCTAGAGTAAGGCGTGCTAATTTGTATCCTTGAGTATTTTATAATGTACATTGTTTTGACTTGTGCATTTCTTGACATAACCTCATTTTCTCACAAGGACAAAAACCCGAATATAAGTGTCTTCGGTTTATAAAAGAGTGCCAACATAACCTCATTTATTAAAGAGTGCCAACATATTTTCTTAATTTAATCAATTATTATAAATGAAAATCCTATAAATGATTAGTACTCTTTGAAAAGTATATATGTTCATCCATATAAAGATGTCCACCTCCTTCTAGTGTATTGACTTTTATCTTCTACAAAAGAAATTTTGGCACATCACAATCTCTTGAGTCTACTATTCTTGCATAATCTAATGCACATACTTCTACCACCTTCATGCATGCTATATAGCTCATCACAAACTATCTTATATAAAATATTGGCCAACTACACAAAGAATCACTTCCATACCTATCACTCAACCCCTTGTTCCTCCATACTACAAATGTATCCCTCTATTACTAGAAAAGAGATCCTAAAATACATGTCTCTAGTTTCACCTAATTTCTATAGAGATTTTCTCTTTTAGAGTGGTTTGATGGTAAAGCTTTTCCCATGGTCACTAAAAGACACCACATTAAATTGGTTTTCCTCCTTTTCTTTCAATTCGATAAATATTTTTGAGGATCTAATTATCAACATACATCAAACAAAAGGTCATATTTACTCATCTCATCAATTCCAAATAGGTTCAAAGTGAGAAGGTAAATAATTATAAACATACACCAGACAAAAGGTCATCAATTCCTTTCCAATTTAACAAGAATCCCATCAATGGGATTCTTGTTAATCCTACCTATAAGTTTGATATTATTGTAGAGTAAAGCCTCACGTCAAGCAATTCTATCAAGAGAAGTAAGATGATACAAAAGTTTTTGCAAGGAAGATCACGATGACTTACTTATTCCTTTAAATTTTTCTTGCTTTGTTAATTGAATTTGACCCAAAGTACATGTATACCATCTTCTCTATCATCCTATGTCAAATTAGTTACATGTGGAATTGGGCATTCTATGGCTAATTGCATGAAAGTAATCACATCATTGATTCATAAATACCTTGAGTTACCACATAAAAATGGAATGCATATCATCCAACATAATAGATACAAACCAGTAATATTTTTTGAAGGATTTTATTTATATCAATTTTTTTCTTCACCTTAAGGACCCTTACCAGTCTGTGATGACATTTTAATCAAACCATATAAAAATTAAAGTTTTCATTTGGGTCCTCTTTTTCAATGCCTTCTTCTTCCCATATCATTTCTTCCCCTTTGGCCACCCAACTATAACATCCCACTCCTATGCCTATGCCTATCCCCATGATAGATAAGAAAAGGCATTCATATTTCAATCAACCTCCCACTCCTAATAATTACTCACAACCTTCAGTTGTGAATAGTATTCCTCAACCTACCTATACAGAAGATAGATAAAATACACCCTCATTGTAGTAAGCCATAAAATGGATTCCATTTAATATATAATTCAAACCCCATGTTCCTCCAGCTATCTCCATAATAGAAATAGGTGTTAGTAATAACTGAGTGGGGGGGGGGGTGAATCAGTGGCTTGAAAAATTATCCTTTAAACTTTAACGACCAATCAATAAACCTCAAATTATTATGTCCCTACAAGATGCATGCCATGAAATATTAATAATTTTTTAACTGTCTGTCGGTTTTCCTTGTCTGTCCTTATTCTCCTTGATTATGGATAAGCAGTAAAACTATTTACCGACACTCAGTAAATATGCAGAGTATACCAATCAATCTAGAAATGCATATGTGAAATGTAAAATAGTAAAGTAATAACCATACACACATAACACATGTATTTTAACGTGAAAACCATGTTAAGGGAAAAACCACTGGGACCGGTACCCCAACTTTTCACTCTTATGAAGTGAGCCCTGTTAGGAGCCAACCCTGTTAAAGGTTACAAACACACTATTAGGTGTGACCTTGTTAGAGGATTCTATACATAGAGGTTGTCACTTAGTATTGGGCATCTATTTGCTACCATCCTTGAATCAGCCTCCTTCTTAGACTGTCAATAGGCTTTAGGGAAATCTTTCTACCATCCTTGAATTAGCCTTCTTCTTAGACTGTAAATAGGCTTTAGGATATTTCAATGCTACTTTCATGAATCAACCTCTTTGGCACTCCTTGGGATGTACCTCAATATATAGAAGACTGTTAAGTTCTTCTCAGTTAAGAGACGTGATGCTTCAATGGTTAAACTGAAACACTATGACATGTTTCTAATGCAACTTGAAATGTAGATTTTTAGATCTATTTAAGTACATTACCTCTCTGATCAATGTATCAATTCAATTTTTTGTGCTCTACACTTTCTACTCTGTGATGCTGTGCTTCACTGTTCATTGGTGTCTGCAGAATTCTTTAGCTCTTCTTCAGCTTGATTGATCAAGACTGTATGAAGTTCTTCTTCATCCGTTTCTCTTCAGCATCCTCTTTCTATTGACTCCTCTTCCCGTGTATTTGATTACGGAAATGAATTATGCTTGTCTCTTATGTAGACATGATATTCACTGTTTCTTGATTCTTGAATCTTGGCATGAAAAATAATCTAGCCAATTTGATTTAAAGTTTTAACTCCTCATTTATCTCGTAGTTATCTTCTTGCCAACCATACAAATCTTCTTTAAATCAATTACTTAACTCTGGTCGAATAAAACAAATAAAACAACCAGTTAAGTCCATCCTTAAGCTCTACCAGCTAGATATTTTGTCATTTTCTTAACTCTCTATTTTTTCGGTCAACTCTGTAGTTAGTCATCGGTGATAACTGCCAGTTCCGTCGGTGTGACTCTAGTCGGCTTTTGGATCTCCTTCCGTCGGGCATCATTGGATTTTGCTCGTTAGGTAACTCTATTTTCAGCTCATCGGGCATCCTGTGATTTTGCTTTGTCGGGTACACCTACTTCTGCTCGTCGGGTATCACTATGAATTTTGTTCTTTGTCTTTACCGATGGTGTGCACTCTATCGGTGTTGTCTGTCATGTAGTGAATACTTGAATTTTATGCATTACTGAAAGAATAATCTCTATTCCATTGATTCTCTGAAGTCTTTGGCATTATGTACATGACCGTACAGATGATATCAAGTTGACATCAATGACAATACAAACCATTGACTGATTTAATGCCTTGCATTATCTTCAACTTAACATTATCAAACATTCAATAAGTTACATGTCATCAATCTCTCCCTTTGGCATTGATGACAACATACTATATTATCACACTATACTATTGTTAATACAATATGAAATATAATTGTTGAGATTCATCAAATTACCAAACAGTTTGTTTTGATAACTGATAAAAATGTCTGACCACCGGTAAGCTCGGTGTTAGCTTAGATTTGATTCTTGCAGCTTTCTATGTTTCTTGTTCTAATGTGTTGCGTCCTTCCCTTGTGTCAATATCTCTCTTTTGACTGTTCTTGTTCTTTGATGTCTCTATCTTTTATCAGCAACTCTCCCTATGTATATTATTCCTTCATACAAATTCTCTCCCTATGGATATGATCTCTCCCTGTTTTGAGTAATCTGATAATGAATAATTTCTTGTGATAATATGGATACATTCTCTCCCTTTGACAACAATGCCAAACAAATATTTTACAAATATCTAACATTCATGTCAAACAATTATTTTCTGCTATCCATAATATATTCCTTAAATTTCCCTTATCCATCAGCAATACAACAATATGCTCTGGTGCTCGGTTATGATATATACCTTTCTGTATATAGATGTATCTTTGAAGTTCATCTTTTTTCTTGCATCAACATGAATGATATTCTGATAATATATATCCTAATGCAACCTTCAGTCCTTTACTGACAGGAAGAAAAGGGTTTGACCCCTAGTCTCTTTCTCAAGTACTTAAATGTATCCTTGGGCAGTGGCTTGGTGAAGATATCGGTCAATTGTTCTTTAGATTGCACATACTCAAGTATCACCTCTTTTTATTGAACTTTTTCTCTTAAGTAATGATACTTGATTGCAATGTGTTTTGTCTTGGAATGCATGAATGGATTCTTGGAAATGTTTATTGGATGGGTGTTATCACAATAGATAATCACTGTTTCTCAGATCTTCCTATGCATACCTTCTAGCAACTGTTTGATCCATGCAATATTTGAGCAGTTTGTAGCAGCAGCAACATATTCTGCTTCTGTAGTAGACTGTGAGATGCATCGTTGCTTCTTGCTAATCCATGTGACAAGTGTGTCACCTATAAAGAATGCTCCTCTAGTTGTGCTCTTTCGGTCATCAATATTTCTAACCATCAGGGTCGATAAACAATTTTAGTTCAAATTTGCCTTCTCTTCTATACCATAAGCCAAATTCCTTAGTATTCTTCAGATATCTTAAGATTCTTTTCACAACAGTCATATGTGATTCCCTGGGGTTAGTAGAAAATCTAGCAACAATCCCTACTACATGTGCAATATCTGGTCTAGTGTGTACAACATACATGAGTTTTCCTTTCATTGATCTATACAAAGTCTGATTTACCTCTGTTTTCTTATCTTCCTTTGTTAATTTGCACCCAGTAGCCATCAGTGTTCTAACAGGTTTGGAATCTTCCATCTTGAATATTTTATGAACCTCTTTGATGTATTTGGACTGTGTAATGAAAATACCTTCACTTTATTGAATGATCTGTAGACCAAGAAAGAACTTGATCTATCCAAACATAGACATCTCAAACTCTTTTCTCATCTCATCAGCAAATGATTTGCATAGCATATCATTGCCTCCAAATATGATGTCATCAACAAATATTTTAGCAATCAAAGTGTTAGCATTAGTATCTTCTTTTAAGTAAACATTACTATTTTCACTAGTCCTTATGAATCCAATACTTATTAGATAAGAATGAAGTCATTCATACCAGGCTCTAGGAGCTTTTTTTAATCCATACACAGCTTTCTGAAGTCTACATACCATGTTTCTCTTGTCTAGATTCACAAACCCTTTTGGTTGTTCAATGTATACCTCTTCTTCAAGTATTCCATTTGGGAATGCTCACTTTACATCTATTTGATATACTTTAAATCCTTTATATGCAGCATAAGAAAGTATTATTCTTACTCCTTCTAGCCAAGCAACGGGTGCAAAGTTTTCTCCATAGTTTATACCTTCCTCTTGTGCATACCCCTTGCATACTAGTCTTGCTTTGTTCCTTGTGACTTCTCCATTCTTGTTCATCTTGTTCCTGAATATCCATTTAGTACCAATGACATTCTTGTCATCTGGTCTTGGCGCAAGTGACCATGTTTTTTTCTTCTCAATCTGCTCAATCTCATCATTCATATCACTTATCCATTCTTCATTATCTAGTGTAGCATTGACAGATTTTGGCTCAAACTTTCAAATTAAGCAATTTGAGTTTAAAGACTTACTTCTTGTTCTTGTACCAGCTTTCTTATCTCTTATGATTTTTTCCTCTGTATGGTTCCTTCTTACTTATCTTGCAAGTACAGGTACAACTCTTTATGTATCATCTTGATCTTCATTACCTTGCACATTATCTTGATCATTATCCTGACTGTCGGTAACAACAATCTGACCGTCGGTTGCAACATTCTGTTGTTCTAGAATTAAGCATTGTTGTTCAGGTAGAGTGATGGGTTCTTCACATTATACAAACTTGTTGTAGTCTTCTGGTTCTTTTGTGCTTTTTAGCTCATTCTTTTATGCAAATTCATCAATCTTCACATTTGCACTTTCAACTATTTTGTTAGAAGCCTTGATTAGACATTTAAAATCTTTTCTCTTGGTAGAATACCCCAGAAAAATACCTTCATCACTTTTGGCATCAAGATTTCCATTTCTATCATACTTTAGGAAATAACATTGACTACCAAATATTTTGAAGTAACTTACATTGGGCATTTTACCATACCATAGCTCATAAGGTGTCTTCTTTATGTCCTTCTTCAATTGTACTATGTTAAGTGTATAGACAGTAGTGCTGACAGCTTCCCTCCAGAAGATTTGGGTGATGTTCTTTTCTATCATCAGTGTTCTTGCACAATCAACTATTGATCTATTCCTTCTCTTAGTAATCCCATTTTGTTGTGGTCTTCTTGGTGCAGAAACCTATCTTTTTATACCATGCTCATTACAAAAATTAGTGAATTCATCTGATATAAATTCTCCTCCTCCATCTGATCTTAAACATTTTAGATCCTTACCAATTTGTTTTTCTACCATAGCCTTATACCATTTAAACATCTTGAATGCTTCATATTTTTCTTTTAGAAACATACATGTTATCATTCTAGAGTAATCATCAACAAAGAGAATAAAATATCTATCTCCATACTAACTCTTTGTCCTCATAGGTCCACATAAATCAGTATGGACTAATTCTAGAATATCATCAGATGTATGGGTTTTACTTTTGAAACTAGACTTTGTCAACCAGTTAAGTTTATCCTTAAGCTCTGCCAGCTAGATATTTTGTCATTTTCTGAACTCTCTGTTCTGTCGGTCAACTCTATAGTTAGTCGTCGTTGATAACTGTCAGTTCTGTCGGTGTGACTCCAGTCATCTTCAGGATCTCCGTCCATCGAGCATCATTGGATTTTTTCTGGTCGAGTAACTCTATTTTCAGCTCATCAAACATCCTATGATTTTGCTTCATCAGGAAACACTGTCTTCTGCTTGTCGGGTATCACTGACTTTTATTCTTTGCATTTACTGATGGTGTGCACTCCGTCGATGTTGTCTGTCACTTAGTGAATAATTGAATTTTATGCATTGCTAAAAGCATAATCTCTATTCCATTGATTCTTTGAAGTCTTTGGCATTATGTACATGATCGTACAAATTATATCAAGTTGACATCAATGACAATACAAACCATTAACTAATTTAATGCCTTGCATTATCTTCAACTTAACATTATCAAACATTCAATTAGTTACATGTCATCAATCTCGCCCTTTGGCATTGATGGAAACATACTATATTATCACACTATACTATTTTTAATACAATATGAAATACAATTGTTGAGATTCGTCAAATTACCAAACAATTTGTTTTGATAACCGATAAAAATGTCTGACCGTCGGTAAGCTCTGTGTTAGCTTAGATTTGATTCTTGCAACTTTCTATGTTTCTTGTTATGATGTGTTGCGTCCTTCTCTTGTGTCAATATCTCTCTTTTGACTATTTTTGTTCTTTGATGTCTCTTTCTTTTGTCAGCAACTCTCCCTATGTATATGATTCCTTTATACAAATTCTCTCCCTATGGATATGATCTCTCCCTGTTTGGAGTTATCTAATAATGAATAATTTCTTGTGATAATATGGATACATTCTCTCCCTTTGATAAAAATGCCAAACATATATTTTACAAATATCTGACATTCATGTCAAACAATTATTTTTTTCTATCCATAATATATTCCTTGAAATTCCCTTATCCATCAACAATACAACAATATGCTCTGGTGCTCGGTTATGATATATACCTTTCTGTATATAGATGTAGCTTTGAAGTTAATCTTTTTGCTTGCATCAACATGAATGATATTCTGATAATATATAGGTTGATGCAGCCTTCAGTCCTTTACTGACTAGTAGACAAGGGTTTGAACCCTAGTCTCTTTCTTAGGTACTCAAATGTATCCTTGGGCAGTGGCTTGGTGAAGATATCGGCCAATTGTTCTTTAGATTGCACATACTCAAGTATCACCTCTTTTTCTTGAACTTGTTCTCTTAAGTAATGATACTTGATTGCAATGTGTTTTGTCTTGGAATGCATGACTAGATTCTTGGAAATGTTTATTGCACTGGTGTTATCACAATAGATAATCTCTGTCACCTATAAAGAATGCTCCTCTAGTTGTGCTCTTCCGTTTATCAAGATTTCCATCCCAATCAGCATCGATAAACACTTTTAGTTCAAATTTGGCTTCTCTTCTATACCATAAGCCAAATTCCTCAGTATTCTTCAGATATTTTAAGATTCTTTTCACAGCAGTCATATGTGATTACCTGGGGTTAGCAGAAAATCTAGCAACAATCACTACTGCAAGTGCAATATCTGGTCTAATGTGTACAACATACATGAGTTTTCCTATCATTGATCTATACAAAGTCTGATTTACCTCTGTTGTCTTGTCTTCCTTTGTTAATTTGCATCCAGTAGCCATCGGTATTCCAACAGGTTTGGAATCTTCCATCTTGAATATTTTCAGAACCTCTTTGATGTATTTGGACTGTGTAATGAAAATACCTTCACTTTGTT
>MU225744.1:324157-340491 GCA_018584345.1 Thuja plicata | reverse complement strand
ATATCTACCTTCAACAAAAGGCCAAGGACTAGATGTCTTGGAGGCATCTTCGATATTGCCACTGCATGTACAAATGAAATTTTAAAACAAGTAATCACACTATTAGGAAAAAGAATAGAATGGGACACCATGGAAACTTTCAACTTTGTTATCAACCATCATGATACTCTCTTATCCCCACCAGAAGTGGAGCATGCCTCTAAGGTGTTAGTTGGCCTCCATCTCCCGCTTCACCACAGGCCCAAGAAAGTAGATGAATCTAGAATGCAATGTCCTCTGAGGTGGAACTGATGTCCACCCCCAATTTTTTTTTTTAATTCTATATTGACACCGTCGCAATTGCGACATTCACCCTAGAATTACGATGGTGTCACTGTATTGGCGATGCCCAACCATCGTCGCAGTAGCTTGGGTGTTCGTCGCAATTGTGATGACTACCCCAAGAATTACGACGGGCTCGATGTATTGGCGACGCCTAAAAACCGTCGCAGTTGCTTGGGTTGACGTCACAATTGCGATGCTTACACATATAATTACGACAAATTTCCTGTATTGGGGACGCCCCAAATGCCGGGGTTGATAGGGCTACATAGCGACGGATTGAAGTCGTAATTGCGACGGAAAAGGAAAGACGTCGTATTTTGCGACTAAAAAATAGCGACGTCTATTCCTGTCGCAATTGCGACACATTGCTGTCGCAATTGAGACACATAGCCGTCGCAAATTGACCACAAATGTATTAGTGATGGAATGACATTACCTTGACGATTAATTCTATTGTATTCCAACTTCCATAGGTGAGGTGTCACTCTTTGTAGATTTGATGTAGTCTCTTCTTTCCCATTGAAAAATATGTTTTTCTGTACTTCGATACTTATGATTTATGTGGAGGAAGTGCCTATACCCATCAAACACATGCTTTTCTAAACTGTTTGAATGACGAGATTTCATCTTTGGACCACAAACTAGACATGCAAATTTTCCCTTCATTTGAAGTCTTAAAAGATAATGATATAATTAGATTAAGTATGTTTATTTTTATAATTAGAATTATCATGTGCAACTTGAATTCATGATAACATACCATAAAAATGTGTTAGTCACGGGGCATCATGTATTGTCCATACAAGCATTGCATGGAATTGGAATTATCTTTATCCTATTGGTCTAGAGACGTCATACATAGTGACACCATTCTATAACTCCAACAACTCATTGATAAGAGGCTCAATATATACATTCATATCTTTAACTTTGTACTTACCTAGTTCAATTAATAACACTACATAATTATTGTGACTATTTTACTGCAAGATTTATAATAACATGTGGATAACTATTAAATGATAAAATACCTAGAACAATCATTTCCAACATAATGTGCTCCCTCTTTATTGACATCCATGGAGGAATGTTATTATTGATAACAAAAGCATGCCACACTGAGTAAACATATATCATCTCTCCAAATTGATTGACACGGTCCACTACCAATGAAATCCTGAGATTGTAAGGTTCTTCTTTAAAGTGTGGCCACTTTTCCTTTATGTCAATGAATTTTGAACCATCCGCAGGAATTAGAATAATTTCATCTCAACTTATATTGTGTGCATGGTAATCCATAAATTGTTCCAAGCTACTGCAGCTGAATAATTGTTGCATGCGTAGAATAATGAGAATGTAATGAAGAACCTTGCAAGGCACCTTTTTTGTTATTTGATTTGTTTGATATCTACTCGTATGACATTTAGGGCATTCTGTTGCAAATTAATGTTCTTTATGATATATAATATGATCATTGGGACAAGCATCTATTGCTTGGTACTCCATTACAATATCTTTCATAGTGAAACATAATTCTCGGTATGAGCGATGTAGATTATTTGATGGTGGTAACAAAAACTCACATATAAATATATAACAAAAAATATAAGTGGTTAATTAAAACAATATTAATGGTACATGATTCAACCTTTATTAACTATAATGGCATATATGGAATACCTTACACATACGTGACATTGTTATGTTGGATAAACCATTCATAACCTTCAAGTTCACCAACAACAATACAACAAAGAGAAGGGTTGTTTGGGAGTCTTCGTAAAGGGTTGTGTTTTCCTTCTCAAGTCAAGGTATATCATGGACAACATCAAGGTCATCTTGATCATCATCATCATTTGCGCCAGTACCAAAAGTGTTATGGATCAATATATTTGTACCATCATCTTCAAATATGTTTTCTATCATATGATAGTCATCTTCCATGGGATCATTATCTTTAGCTTCGATATTCATACCTCCATGTTCCTCCACTTCAAAAACCATACTTAGGATGGTGGTGGTCCATATCATGTGCCTTGGGGAGCTTGACCTATATAACAATGATGAACATAAATAATCCATTATCATGATCCTCATCATCAAGTGATTTCATATGTATATAAATTGTTAAAATAATATAATGAACAACTTACCAATGGACGATAATCATGTCCCCCTTCAATGTGACCATTCTCCCTACAATGTCTCTTAGAATTTTTTATTAGCAGTCTTCTAGTGTTTAAGCCCTTACAACTTTTGCAAGGACAAAAACATTTCCTGTCACCTTTTCTTTTGAAGTTAGACCACAATCTAGCGATTGACTCCCTATCTTGTTATTCAATTACATTATCTGACATGATCTTTCTTGACAAGAAAAAAATTGGGCTATGGAAAATTTGGTCTATAAGCTTCACAAACTAAGCAAAATGATGTTTAAAGTACACAAATATTCTTAGACCTAGTTATATATATAAATTGAAAATTTAGTTATGAAATGATGTTTTAGTATAGTATACCAAATTGAAATACTTGAACATAGAGACTTTCAACATCCACAATTCATCAATTACAAGATCTTGAGGAAGTGCAATGGAGGTTTATAGACAAATGGAGTCTAAAAGACCTATAAGGTCTTTAAATAATGTAATAATGTAAAGACCATCTTTAATTGTAACAAGGTTTACTAAATAGTTAGTCTATATAATATTATTGAGAGATCATCATATATATCCTGGATGAAGTTTATGGATGGGGGGGGGGGGTAAAAGTACAAACCCATGTCACAGTTTTATAAAGGAAAAGGACTACGACATGCAAACTATTCCACTTTAACGAGATAAAAAGTGACATTTTTATTTAGAATTTGAGGATGATGTAAACTGTTGAAATCTGTAAAAATGGATGAAGTTTATGCCTATAATTTTTTAAAATTTTTTTGAACAAGAATTGACATAGTTTTCTAATTTTTGAAGTTCATTTTTCAATTGCTGAAAACTACTGAAAATCTGGGGTCTAGCTCCCACCAAACAAGTATATGCAAATAATATATTTTTCCTCCGATTTCAAAATATGTTATAGATACAATGTATAGCTATTGCAGAAAATAAGAAATATTGGTTTTCAATGTATATTTTCTCCGTTATAACTGCTCAAAGATGAACTTATCTAAAATCGACAGTTTTCATCTCCCACCAAATTTTCCCTATCAAATCTACACCATTCAGGAAAAAATACATATTCTTGAAGAGGACTCTCTCCTCTAGTGTTAAATATAAATTTTAAATTTTTTTGATATGATTTACTATTTATTTATTTATTTATTTGAAGAAACATCTTCTCGAATGTTAAAATACCTACTTGATTTATTTTGAAATTATAATATATAAGATCTAATCAAAACACTACAAACTTTATATGACAATAATCTTGGTCCTCTGAGCTCTACAAAAGGTTTTTTTTTTTATATTTTTTAAAAATATCTTTAAAAAGAGTAGGGGTTATTGAAACATCAATTTTCTAAAATAATTTTATTTCTTTGGTAATTGGTATAAAATATGCATTTAATAAACATTTTCAATTGGAAAAGTTTAACCACTTATCTAGCTTAGCTAGAATGAATCTAGTTAGACCATATGTTTGACGAAAATTATTTTTTATTTAGAAATACTGAAATTTAGTTATGCTGATAAGTGGTCTTGAAACATGACACAACTTTGTGCTTTTACTTGGGGGACATGACAGGAGAAACCATATGTGCACGAACTGTACTTCAAAAATGCAATAAAGTCACTAAATTTTGAAACTTTGCATGGTACTTTGATTTGTTTTCATTTCAAATGGTTTGAAGAACTAAAATAAACATTTGTTTATCTTCTACATGATCTGAGATCTCATTGTTATACTAGTTATTCATTTAACTTGTTGACAGTCACAGGGATTTGCCTTTGTTTAACAATTTTGAGTGTTTTTATGGCTTAATGTCCATTCCATGAATGTTCTCTCACTATTTTTCATGGGATGGTCATGTTTTTAACTTGTACAACATGCATCTAACCAAACAATGTGCAGATAAGTGAAGGGAAGTGGGTAATCACTCAGTTGTTATGTCGAAAGGGCACAAAAATTGTTGCAAGGGTGTAGCAGCAGGAGATCTGATCAAAGGAGGGAATTCTTTTATGCTTGAATCCATTAGAGGATGTCTTGGAAATTAAGAATCAACTTTTTTTGGGTTGAGGAAGTTCTTTGAAGGGCAATGGTGATCATTATTTTGATTGGATTGGATTGATCAATGACCAGCTGCATGAGGTACTTTTTTTTTTCCTTTGAACAAATATTTCTACATTTAAATCATCTTGTTTGGTGATTTTAATGATGGTATTGATGTCTCTTTGATAAAGCGTTGATTTAGGATACTTTTACATTGTATTAAGAATACTTTGGCTTTGTAATCATTGTATTAGGTGAAGTAATTAGATCTTGTTATCTTTATTTTTTTAAGGACTGGTCTGAACCCTGATTTAGGGTAACCCGAGAGACAAAAGATGCAGTTTCTCTTAAGTGGCACATGGGAATCACCTCTCATCTTGGGAAGTGATGAGGATGAAGTATAAATTGACTGCCTTGGAGGTTGCAGATCACCATGCATTGGTTGGTAGGTGATGTGATTTCATGGAAGTGAATGTACAGTCACACTGAGCAGTGTATTGTCTGCCATAGTTGAAGATGGAAGGCTTGTCGTGATGACATGTAACTGATTGAATGTTTGACAATGTTAAGTTGAAGATAATGTAAGGCCTTAAATCAGTTAATGTATTGTATTGCAATTGATTTCGACTTAATATCATCTGTACGGTCATGTACATAATGCAAAAGACTTCAGAGAATCAATGGAACAAAGGTTATGCCTTCAGCAATCCATAAAAGTCAAGAATTCACTTGGTGACAAACAAAACTGATGGAGTGCACACCGACGGTTAGAGCAAAGAAAAATAGTCACAGTGATACCTGACGATCAGAAACATAGTGTTGCCCGATGAAGCAAAGCTATAGAGATGCCCGACGAGAAAAGTCAGAAGGTTTCCCGACAAGTAAAATTCCAATGATGCCCAATGGATGGAGATGATGAAGCTAAATAGAATCTCACTGATAGAACTGTCAGTTGTCACCGAAAACTAACTGTAGTGGTGACCGATGGAACAGAAAGTTCAGAAAATGACAAAATATGTAGTTGACAAAGCTAAAAATAGACTTAACTGGTTGTTTACTTTGTTTTATTCGACCAAAGATAAGTGATTGATTTAAAGCTGATTTGTACAGTTGGCAAGAGGATATCTACAAGACAAATCAGGAGTTATGCTTTAAATTTAATTGGCTAGATTGTTTTTCACGCCAAAAATCAATAAATAGTAAATATCATGTCTATATAAGAGACAAGCTTAATTCATTTACGAAAGGAATTAAGGGGAGTGAATAGAAAGAGGATGCTGAACAAAAACTGATGAAGAACAACTTCATGCAATCTTGATCAAACAAGCTGAAGAAGAGCTAAGGAATTCTATAGACACCAACAAAAATTGAAGCACAACATCACAGAGAAGAAATTATTAAGCACAAAGGATTGAATTGATACATTGATCAGAGAGGTAATGTACTTAAATAGATCTGAAAATCCACAATTCAAAGTTGCAATATGAATAGGTCATAGTGTTTTAGTTTAGCCATTGAAGCATCAAGTCTCTTAACCGAGCAGGACTTAACAGTCTTCTATATATTGAGGTATGTCTCAAGGAGTGCATAAAAGGTTGATTCATGAAAGTAGCATTGGACTTGCCTGATACCTATTGATAGTCTAAGGAGGTTGATTCAAGGATGGTAGCAATAGATTCATGATACTAAGTGACAACCTCTATGTATAAAATCCTCTAAGAAGGTCGCACTTAATAGTGTGTTTGTAACCTTTAATAGGTTTTCCTCCTAATAGGGCTCACTTTAGAAGAGTGAAAATTTGGGGTACCGGTCCCATTGGTTTTTCCCCTTAACAGGGTTTCCACGTTAAAAATTCATGTGTTATGTGTGTATGATTCATTTCTTTACTATTTTGTATCTTACATAGCTAACTCTGGATTGATCGATATACTCTGCTTATTTACCAAGTTTTCGGTAAATAGTTATACTGCTTATCGATAATCAAGAAATAAAAGGATTGACAAAGAAAACTGAAAGACAGTTAATCATTATTAGTATTTCATGGTATGCATCTTGTAGGGACATAACAATCTGAGGTTAATTTATTGGTGGTTAAAGTTTGAAGGATAAATTTTTGAGGCCACTGATTCACCCCCCTCCCCCCCCTCTCAGTTATTACTAACAATTGGTATCAGAGCTTGTGTTCTTGGAAAGGAAGGTTTCAAGACCTAAGTCAAAGATCACAAGATGAACAGACGAGATGTGCCCAAGTTGAAAAAAGACAACTTTGCTTCATGGAAAAGCAGGATAAGACTCCACTTATCAGGTATTGGTAATGATATTACTCAATTCCTAGATACTGAATATGTGTTGCCCACAGGAGTATTGGAAGTAGATCAATTGAAAGAGAAGCATGAGCACAACTACATGGGTATAGAACTTTCTTCCTCACTCTTTGATGCTAAATTTGAAGATGTCAAAGATTAAAAAAATGCAAAGAAGATGTGGGAAAAATTGAAGCTTGTACATGGAGGCGATACAAATGTTCTGAGAGCCAAGGTAGAAAGCCTTAGAGGAAATTTTGATGATCTCAAAATGAAAGAAGGAGAAAACATCACATAGTACAACACAATAATCAAAGTAGTCAATGTTATACAAGGAGTTGGAGGTACACTTGAAGAGGAGACAATGGTAAGTAAATTCTTAAGAACCTTACTACTTGTATATGCTATTAGAGTTTCTGCCATTCAAGAAATGAGAGCAGTAGCAAACAATACAGTTACTCTTGATAGTTTAATTGGTAGACTAATTTCATTTGAGATAAATAACTTTGATAATAGTATCTTACCAAACTTAGAGTCTGCGTTTAAGTCTTCTATGAGAATAAGCAAATCAAGTCATAGACACGCATCTAGGAGAGATAGTGAAAGTGAAAGTGAAGAAGAAGATCTAGATGAAATAGAATCACTTATGGATAGAAGAATGTAGAGAGGAAAAGGTAAATGCAAAGGCAAGTTACCACTTGTATTCTTTAATTGTAAAGAGATTGGACACTTTGCTGCAAGATGTCCTAACAGAAGAAAAGATGACAGAGTTAATGACAAATATTTTGAAAAGAAATCTGACAGAGGTGATAACAAATATTACAGAATTTATCGACAATCGAAAAGAAGAGATACCCAAGACTACAAGGAGAAAGGCAAGAAAGCCAGCTACCTAGCTACTTGCAAAGATGAAGATACTAACACCAAACCTGATGAGGACATCGAGATTGTATTTGTAGCTATGAAAGATGATTCAGATGAAGATGAAAGGTATGTAGAAACTACACTCATATCTAAGGTTAGCAAGAATGACATCTGGATTATAGATCGTGGCTGAACTCACCACATGACCGGTGATAAAGAAAAGTTTAACACTTTTGAGTATTATAATGGTGGTACAGTAAGAACGGTTAATGATACACCTTGTCCAGTTGAAGGTAAAGGAACTATAATGTTGAATAACCTGATTAAATGTGAAAATGACTATTGGGTAAAAGGATTGAATTATAATTTTGTTGAGTGTTTCTCAGCTGAATAATTCAGGTCACAAAGTAGCATTTGAGAATAAGAAGGCAAAGATCTTCAATGAATCAGAAAGATTGATTGGTACCAGTGCACAGACAAAAGGTAACTTATTCTATCTGAATGATACTAACACCACTTGCTTAATAACTAGAAATGAAGACATATGGTTGTGGCACAAAAGATTGTGTCATGTGAATTTTGACAACATGATAAAATAAGCAAAATAAGAAATGTAAGAGGCTTACCGACGATGACAAAGTCTGACAACATCATGTGCAAGAATTGTCAAAAAGGTAAAATGACAAAGTCTAGTTTCAAAAGTAAAACCCATACATCTGATGATACTCTAGACTTATTCCATATTGATTTATGTGGACCAATGAGGACAAAGAGTTATTATGGAGATAGATATTTTATTCTCTTTTTTGATGATTACTCTAGAATGATGACAGTTATGTTTCTAAAAGATAAATCGAAAATATTCAAGATGTTTAAATGGTATAAGGCTATGGTAGAAAAACAAAGTGGTAAAGATTTTAAATGCTTGAGATCAGATAGAGGAGAATTTATATCAGATGAATTCACTAATTTATGTAATGAGCATGGTATAAAAAGATAGGTTTCTGTACTAAGGACACCACATCAAAATGGGATTGCTGAGAGAAGGAACATATCCATAGTTGATTGTGCCAGAAGATTGATGATAGAGAAAAGAATCACCCAAATCTTATGGAGGGAAGCTTTCAGTACTGGTGTCTACACACTATACAGAGTACAATTGAAGAAAGACACAAAGAAGACACCTTATAAGCTATGGTATGGTAAAAGACCCAATGTAAGTTACTTCAAAATATTTTATAGTCAATGTTGTATCTTAAAGGATGATAGAAATGGAAAGCTTGATGCCAAAAGTGTTGAAGATATCTTTCTAGGGTATTCCACCAAAAGCAAAGCTTATAAATGTCTTATCAAGGCTTCTAACAAAATTGTTGAAAGTGAGAATGTAAAGATAGATGAATTTGGAGAAAAAAAATGAGTTGGAAAGAACAAAAGAACCAAAGGAATACAACAAGTTTGTATACTATGAAGAACTCAACACTCTACCTGAGCAACAATGCTTAATTCCAGAATAACAGAATGTTGAAACAGACGGTCAGGCTGCAATTACCGACGATCAGGATAATGATCAAAATAATGTGCAAGGTGATGAAGAACAAAATGAAGGACAAAATGATGATCAAGCTGATAGACAAAGAGCTGAACCTCTACTTGAAAGATATGTAAGAAGGAACCATCCATAAATCTAGATCATAGGAGATAAGAAAGTTGGTACAAGAACAAGAAGTAAGTCTTTAAACTCAAATTGTTTAATTTGTGAGTTTGAGCCAAAATTTGTCAATGTTCCACTTGATAATGAAGAATGGATAAGTGCTATGAATGATGAAATTGAGAAGATTGAAAAGAACAATACATGGTCACTTGTGTCAAGACCGGATGATAAGAATATCATCGGTACAAAATGGATATTCAGGAATAAGCTGAATGAGAATGGAGAAGTCACAAGAAACAAAGCAAGACTAGTATGCAAGGGGTATGCACAAGAGGAAGGTTTTGACTATGGAGAAACCTTTGCACCCATTGCTAGGCTAGAAGGTGTAAGAATAATACTTGCTTATGCGGCATTCAAAGGATTCAAGGTATACCAAATGGATGTCAAGTCAACATTCCTAAATGGAATACTTGAAGAAGAGGTATACATTGAGAAAACAGAAGGGTTTTTATATCTAGACAAGAGAAACATGGTGTGTAGACTTCACAAAGCCTTGTATGGATTGAAACAAGCTCCTAGAGCCTGGTATGTATGACTTCACTCCTATCTTATAAGCATTGGATTTGTAAGGACTAGTGAAAACAATAATCTTTATTTGAAGGAAGATATTGATGCTAACACTTTGATTGCTGAAATATTTGTTGATGACATCATATTTGGAGGCAATGATATGCTACGAAAATCATTTTCTAATGAGATGAGCAAAGAGTTTGAGATGTCTATGTTTGGAGAGATCATGTTCTTTCTTGGTCTACAGATCATTCAACAAAGTGAAGCTATTTTCATTACACAGTCCAAATACATTAAAAAGGTCATGAAAATATTCAGGATGGAAGAATCCAAACTAGTTGGAACACCGATGGCTACTGGATGTAAGTTGAAAAAGGAGGAAAAGACAACAGAGGTAAATCACACTTTGTACAAATCAATGATTGGAAAACTCATGTATGTTGTACACACTAGACCAGATATTGCATATGCAGTAGGAATAGTTGCCAGATTCTCTGCTAACCCTAGGGAATCACATATGACTACTGTAAAAAGGATTTTAAGATATCTGAAGAATACTGAGGAATATGGCTTATGGTATAGAAAAGAAGGAAAATTTGAACTTAAGGTGTTTACCGACGCTGATTGGGCTGGAAATCTTGATGACTGGAAGAGAACAACTAGAGGAGCATTATTTATGGGTGACAGACTTGTCACATGGATAAGCAACAAGCAAGGATGCATCTCTTAGTCTACTACAGAAGCAGAGTATGTTGCTACTGCGGAAAATTCCTCAAATATTGCATGGATCAAATAGTTACTGGAAGGTATGCATATGAAGATCTTAAAAATAGTGATTATCTATTGTGATAACACCAGTGCAATAAACATTTCCAAAAATCCAGTCATGCATTCCAAGACTAAACACATTGCCATCAAGTATCATTATTTGAGAGAACAAGTTCAAGTAAAGGAAGTGATACTTGAGTATGTGCAATCAAAAGAACAATTGGCTAATATCTCCACCAAGCCACTGCCCAAGGATACATTCGAGTACTTGAGAAAGAGACTAGGGGTCAAACCCTTGTCTACCAGTCAGTAAAATGACTGAAGGCTGCATCAGCCTACATACTATCAAAATATCAGTAATTTTGATGCAAGCATAGAGATTAACTTCAAAGCTACATCTATATATAGATAGGTATATATCAGCACCGAGCACTAGAGCATATTGTTGTATTACTAATGGATAAGGGAAATTCAAGGAATATATTATGGATGGAAAGAAATGATTGTTTGACATGAATGCCAGATATTTGTAAAATATTTGTTTGGAATTCCTGTCAAAGGGAGAGAAATTATCCATATTATCAGATCTTTCTAGGGAAAGATATTATGCACTATCACATTACTCCAACAGGGAGAGATTATATCCTTAGGAAGAGAAATTCTATGAAAATATTATACAAAGGGAGAGTTTTTGACAAGAGTCAATAGAGAAGAACAGTAAAGGGAGAGAAATTGACACAAGGAGAGGAAACAACACATTAGAAGACAGAGAGCTACAAGAATCAAATCTAAGCTAAAACAGAGCTGACCGATGGTCAGACATTTATCGGTTATCAGAACAAAAATATTGGTATTTTGATGAATCTCAACTATTGTATTTCATATTGTATTAGAAATAGTATAGTGTGATAATATAGTATGTTGTCATCAATGCCAAAGAGAGAGATTGATGACATGTAACTGATTGAATGTTTGACAATGTTAAGTTGAAGATAATGCAAGGCATCAAATCATTTAATGTTTTGTATTGTCATTGATGTCAACTTAATATCATCTATATGGTCATGTAAATAATGCCAAAGACTTCAGAGAATTAGTGGAACAAAGGTTATGCCTTGCAATGCATAAAATTCAAGTATTCACTTGGTGACAAACAACATCGATGAAGTGCACACTGACGGTTAGAGAAAAGAAGAATAGTCACAATGATACCCAATGATCAGAAGCATAGTGTTTCCCAATGAAGTAAAGCCACAGTGATGCCCGATGAGCAAAGTCAGAAGGTGACCGACATAACAGAAAGTTTAGAAAATAAAAAAATATCTAGCTGGCAGAGCTAAAAATAGACTTAACTGGTTGTTTACTTTGTTTTATTATACCAGAGATAAGTGATTGATTTAAAGCTCATTTGTATAGTTGGCAAGAAGATATCTACAAGACAAGTCAAGAGTTATGCTTTAAATCTAATTGGCTGGATTGTTTTCCACGCCAAAAATCAAGAATCAGGAATCAAGAAATAGTAAATATCATGTCTATAAAAGAGACAAGCTTAATTAATTTATGAATGGGTTTAAGGGGAGTGAATAGATAGAGGGTTCTAAAGAGAAACTGATGAAGAAAAATTTCATGCAGTCCTAATCAAACAAGTTGAAGAAGAGCTAAGGAATTCTGCAGACACCGACAAATAGTGAAGCACAACATCACAAAGCAGAAAGTATGGAGCACAAAGGATTGAATTGATACATTGATCAGAAAGGTAATTTACTTAAATAGATCTGAAAATATGCAATTCAAATTTGCAATATGAACAGGTCATAGTGTTTCAGTTTAATCATTGAAGCATCAAGTCTCTTAACTGAGCAGGACTTAATAGTCTTCTACATATTGAGGTACATCTCAAGGAGTTCCAAAAAGGTTGATTCATGAAAGTAGCATTGGACTTTCCCGATACCTATTGACAGTCTAAGAAGGAGGTTGATTCAAGGATGGTAGAAATAGATGCCCTATACTAAGTGACAAACTCTATGTATAAAATCCTCTAAAAAGGTCGCACTTAACAGTGTGTTTGTAACCTTTAACAGGGTTGGCTCCTAACAGGGCTCACTTTAGAAAAGTGAAAATTTGGGGTACCAATCCCAGTGGTTTTTTCCCTTAACAGGGTTTTCATGTTAAAAATTCATGTGTTATGTGTGTATGATTCATTTCTTTACTATTTCGTATCTTACATAGCTAACTCTGGATTGATCGGTATACTCTGCTTATTTACAGAGTTTTCGGTAAATAGTTATACTGCTTATTGGTAATCAAGAAAGAAAAGGATTGACAGATCAAATCGACAGATAGTTAATCATTATTAGTATTTCATGGCATGCATCTTGTAGGGACATAATAATCTGAGGTTTCTTGATTGGTGGTTAAAGTTTAAAGGATAAATTTTTGAGGCCACTGATTCACCCCCCCTCTCAGTTATTACTAACATGTCGGACAAAAAATATTCCAATAGTAAGAACTTATTTTTCTATTTCATACATTTGGTATGTTATCAATTTAACTATTGGTCACATATATTTATCTAGTTTTCAATTTTTCATCAACCTAAATATTATAAATGATGAGTATCACATTTCTATAGTTCCTAATAATTAGCATAAGATATGTAAACTAATACACTCAGTGTAATATGAAATATTAATGCAAAAGAAATCTAATATAATTAATCTAGAAATTACATGTAATACTATTTTTTATCTATCAAATAAATTACCTACATGCAAGAAAAGAGCATGTGTCAAGATAGTTACTACATTTCCTTCTATTTTGGAACCAAAACTTCAACTTGTTTGGATCAACGGTTCAACCACCTAGCTAGGGCTTGTTTCTACATTCACAAACATAAACATGGACAAAGAAGTTATTTACTACTATCTAAAATCTTAAACCATTTTAGTTAAAGACATCATAACTAGAAATAATTGGTAGGATAACACATATAACAGAAACAGTGGGAAAATCAATGCACCCAACAAGAATTGGGAATAATATCACACTCTCTTTTCTATAGGAATAAAAGAATATCCACAATAAGGTTTGGTAAAATGCAACATATCTATTTTTTTGGCAACTAGTTCATATTTAACATATAGGCATTTAACACCAGGTTCATACCTTAGGCACAAACCCTTCATTTTTTGACTTGTGGTTCCAATTATACCATTCTTATGCACTTCACTAACAACAAATATACAAATATGTTGGTACCCATATAGACCCCGATAACAAAACTTTCAGTTTAGGGTCTTGAACCTCTTTGAAGTAAGTTCAAAGCAGTTCCAAGTGGTTCAATACACTAAAGCAGGTTTTAATGGTTCAGAGGTTCAACAAGGTTGCAGGTTCAGTACAAAGTTTCACTAATTCGAGTTCAGATTCAAGGTTCATCCTCACAAGTGAGTTTGGTTCAGTTACAACTTTGATTGGTACAAATAGTCTCATAGGGTTTGATGAGTTTATAAGCAAAGTTCAGAGGTTCAAAAGTTCAATATCATAGGCTGTTTAGTAGTTTCAAATTTCAGAAGGTTCTTGGCTCAAGTTAAAGTACTAAAATTCAAAGACACCCTAATTTAGATTGAATGGTTCACATTAGAATTCTCCAAGTGCACATGAATCATCCCATAATCAACATAAGAAATCAGCTCCATATGATCATCGGACTTTTTGAAGTACACATGCATTGATTCATATGCAATGTTTATAATGATCAAGATTTTAACTGTAGATGGACGGAGCCTTTGATAAAATATTGATGAAATACACATTGAAGGCAGGGTTATTCATCTCGGGACTCCAAAACAGTGATATCTTGGTGACGGTAGCAATACCATTTTCACAATAATGATATGGCTTCACTGAGGTGTTGTACATGATAATGCAAGATTCAGATAGGTCTTCAGTAATATATTTATCTCTGGACACAATTAAGTCACCAATGACTTAATAAAAGACTTGAGTTGTTTGATGAGATGTCTCAAGCAAAGTTCCCATGATAATCTAAGTATGCATGGAAGATGGTATACCAATCATTGTGAATTGTGATCACAGCGGGTCCATGTGCCAATGTCCATCCTCTATATAAGTGAGATCCATCAACCTCTCAAAAGGGAGATTAGAAACTCAATCAACCCTTTTCATTGAAACCCGTGAATAGAGAGATAATGGTCACTCTTTAATTTCCTCATTCAATCAGACCGGGAGCGATTCAGATTTTCAGTAAAGGACCATTTGCTTCGAATTTTACCAAATACATCAATAGATATTGGGCTTGTGTCTTATAGCCGATATCATATATGTGAGCCACCAATCATGTCAGGTGTCAATAGAAGTTTGATGCAAGTGGCCGACAATATGCAGAAAAATAGAGGATGCAGACCAAATGTTTGACAAAACGCCTTTGATCATTATATGTATGTGCACTGAAAACTATAATTCATATATACAGGTGAAGCCGCATGTCGAGGATGAGGAATGAATACTTGGTGACTGTGTAAATGGTTGATCTCGGCACAACAGTAAGAGGATGAAAGAAATGACATATACCACTTAAACCTCTTCATAGGCAGCAAGATCAACATGAATACCCAATGGTAGGTAGGGGTGTGATGGAAGAGATGTCTCATCGTCATCGAGAAAAAGAATGGAGCCGTTGCAAAAGGTTTCTCGATGGGACTACGAATTGAAGGCCCAAATGTGCCAATCCTCTCATCGTGATTAGCAGTCTGACAAAATGATGATATACACAGTCAACTTTTGAAGTGTCCCTAAGCATCAGAGCTGAAATTGGGAGAGATTTGGGGTTACAACATTAATGTACCCAATTTTTATATTTCTATTATATATACGGTGAAAGGCCTCAATTTCTTAGAGTGGTGATACTTCAAATCACTTGGTTTCCAAAATGCACATAATGGTTAGAAATACAGAGCAGGTTTGGTTTCGTCGATGGCACAAAGTGACTCGGCCAAGCTACTCTTGTCTTGAGAAAATATTTGGTCCGATAGAATGATCATTGCCATAGTCCATTATGGTATGATTCCAAATAATTTATCCCCATTTTGAACATGAAAATGGTAAAAAGCACAGATTTGATTTTGAAGACGAGCACCGGGTGTAAACAAGAAGTCAGAAACCTCTGTGGCGACCATGAAAATGGGATTCAGTATAAATAAAGGTAATTCTAGTACCTGATGGAAAGCATGAACCAAGTCAAAGATAAACAGTTAAATGGCATCTTCAAATGCTCGATCTGAGGTGCATTAATAAATTCTGCTAATAAAAAGTGGCACAAACATGGCCTAGAGTGCTCGAATACAGAGAATGTGCACACTGTTTGACAGAATGTCTCAAAGTAGAGACATGTGTGTGCAAGAAGAGATAATGGGGCCCGTGAAATAGTATGATTTGGCAACTATTGAAAGGAGAATTATGATGACTCATTACCGGCATTCACTGTTGAGCCTCCAAACAGCTTATTGCGAACTATTATAATATTCACTAAACCCGATAATTAAATTATAACTTTGATAAAATATTTTATAAAGTTGTAATGTTTGATTATTGAAAAGATTTAAAATATCATGTTGTCGGGTGAAAAAGAA
>MU225744.1:308416-321739 GCA_018584345.1 Thuja plicata | reverse complement strand
GGTATCATGCATCATATCTTGGTAAGGTCTCTACATTTTATGTCTTTCAGCTTGAAATGAAATCTGACCCTATAGATGTGAAAGATCAACTCTCGCATGAGGAAGAATGTTATGATGAGTTATGGCTATTCAAAAAAGAGAGTTGGATTGGCATATGCATGTGTCTTTTCAGTTTGAAGATTGGCATTTAGAGAGTCGTCATTAAACAATGGTATGGAGCTGCTTCATTAAGGCATGACTTGCTGCTGCGGAAAGGCTCCTATTTCTCCCTACCGGTAAATGGATTCGCGTGACCTCTTCTTGCTTCTAGATTAATTTGGTAGGCTTTCTTCCTACCTTTGTATATTTTGTAAATATTCTTTTGGTGTGCGTAGTCTTAGTTGGAATAATGTACAAGCTTCAAGCTTGCTGGTAGTTTAGGTGTTTGGCTGGTTGGCTGCCCTGCTCCCCTCCTCCCGCATTGAAAGAAACTCCTTATTTTTCTCTCCTTAGTGACTCTATTTGCCCAATGGATGCTAGGCACTCATCCTTTTCCCAGAGATTGTTGGAGTTCTTTGTTTTTGTGTCAAAAAATAGTCCCACAGTTAGAGCCCATGTTGGTACCCATTTAGACCCCGGTAACAAAACTTTCAGTTTAGGGTCTTGAACCTCTTTGAAGTAAGTTCAAAGTAGTTCCAAGTGGTTCAATATGTGATAGAAGGTTTTAATGGCTCAGAGGTTCAACAAGTTTGCAGGTTCAGTACAAAGTTTCACTGATTCGAGTTCAGATTCAAAGTTCATCCTCACAAGTGAGTTTGGTTCAGTTAAAAATTTGATTGGTACAAATAGTCTCATAGGGTTTGATGAGTTTATAAGCAAAGTTCAGAGGTTCAGAAGTTCAATATCGTAGGCTGTTTAGTAGTTTCAAATTCCAGAAGGTTCTTGGCTCAAGTTAAAGTACTGAAATTCAAAGACACCCTAATTCAGATTGAATGGTTCACATTAGAATTCTCCAAGTGCACATGAATCATCCGATAATCAACATAAGAAATCAGCTCCATATGATCATCGGACTTTCTGAAGTACACATGCATTGATTCATATGCAATGTTTGTAATGATCAAGATTTTAACTGTAGATGGACGGAGCCTTTGATAAAATATTGATGAAATACACATTGAAGGCAGGGTTATTCATCTCGGGACTCCAAAACAGTGATATCTTGATGACGGTAGCAATACCATTTTCACATTAATGATATGGCTTCCCCGAGGTGTTGTACATAATAATGCAAGATTTGGATAGGTCTTCAGTAATATATTTATCTCTGGACAGAATTAAGTCACCAATGACTTAATAAAAGACTTGAGTTGTTTGATGAGATGTCTCAAGCAAAGTTCCCATGATAATCTAAGTATGCATGGAAGATGGTATACCAATCACTGTGAATTGTGCTCACAGCGGGTCCATGTGCCAATGTCCATCCTCTATATAAGTGAGATCCATCGACCTCTCAAAAGGGAGATTAGAAACTCAATCAACCCTTTTCATTGAAACCCGTGAATAGAGAGATAATGGTCACTCTTTAATTTCCTCATTCAATCAGACCGGGAGCGATTCAGAGTTTCAGTAAAGGACCATTTGCTTTTACTTTTACCAAATACATCAATAGATATTGGGCTCATGTCTTATAGCTGATATCATATATGTGAGCCACAAATCATGTCAGGTGTCAATAGAAGTTTGATGCAAGTGGCCGACAATATGCAGAAAAACAGAGGATGCAGACCAAATGTTTGACAAAACGCCTTTGATCATTATATGTATGTGCACCAAAAACTTTAATTCATATATATAGGTGAAGCTGCATGTTGAGGATGAGGAATGAATACTTGGTGACTGTGTAAATGGTTAAGCTCGGCACGACAGTAAGAGGATGAAAGAAATGACATATACCACTTAAACCTCTTCATAGGCAGCAAGATCAACATGAATACCCAATGGCAGGTAGGGGTGTAATGGAAGAGATGTCTCATCATCATCGAGAAAAATAATGGAGTCGTTGCAAAAGGTTTCTCAATGGGACTATGAATTGAAGGCCCAAATGTCCCAATCCTCTCATCATGATTAGCTGTCTGACAAAACGATGATATACACAGTCGGCTTTTGAAGTGTCCCTAAGCATCAGAGCTGAAATTGGGAGAGATTTTGGGTTGCAACATTAATGTACCTGATGTTTATATCTCTATTCTATATATGGTGAAAGCCCTCAATTTCTCAGAGTGGTGATACTTCAAATCACTTGGTTTCCAAAATGCACATAATGGTTAGAAATACAGAGCAGGTTTGGTTTCGTCGATGGCACAAAGTGACTAGGCCAAGCTACTCTTGTCTTGAGAAGATATTTGGTCCGATAGAACGATCATTTCCATAGTCCATTATGGTAGGATTCCAAATAATTTATCCCCATTTTGAACATGAAAATGGTAAAAAGCACAGATTTGATTTTGAAGACGAGTACCGGGTGTAAACAAGAAGTCAGAAACCTCTGTGGTGACCATGAAAATGGGATTCAGTATAAATAAAGGTAATGCTAGTATCCGATGGCAAGCATGAACCAAGTCAAAGATCAATAGTTAAATGACATCTTCAAATGCTTGATCTGAGGTGCATTAAGAAATTCTTCTAATAAAAAGTGGCACAAACATGGCCTGGAGTGCTCGAATACAGAGAATGTGCACACTGTTTGATAGAATGTCTCAAAGTAGAGACATGAGTGTGCAAGAAGAGATAATGGGGCCCTTGAAACAGTATGATTTGGCAACTATTTAAAGGAGAATTATGATGACTCATTACCGGCATTCACTGCTGAGCCTCCGAACAGCTCATTGCGAACTATTATAATATTCACTAAACCCGATAATTAAATTATAACTTTGATAAAATATTTTATAAAGTTGTAATGTTTGATTATTGAAAAGATTTAAAATATCATGTTGTCGGGTGAAAAAGAAGCAAAAAGAAYAGATTAAGGTTTGAAAATGAATKCAATATCAAGAATCRGTTTTCATAACTKAAAAAGGAAAAACATCATGGAATTGAAACCGAMAGGAAAAAAGATAAATATGCCAGCTGAAGATAGGGGGGAGGTTCCAGTTTTCCAAACCTGAGACTTTGTGCTGGGGAAGGAATAGATTTTAGTTGTAATGCAGGGTAGGGGAGATATTATTTCTGGATAATGACTTATGTACAGGGATAGCATAGCTTTTGATGTTTTGCTGTGTTCAGAGAAGGAAATGTCTGCATATTAAAACTTTGTTTTTAAATGCTCTCTTTTTTATCAATGTTTATCTTTGAATTATATTGGTATTTTTGAATGCACACCTGTTATGTCAGATCATCAACATGATCATCTATGGACTTTGTTCTGTAGTTGTTTGTGTATTTGGAAAGAATATCTCAGCTTTCTTTCTCAGTTTATTTCTATAGTGCAGTTTCTAGGTAGATATTTTTTGTAGTTTTTAGTGTTCATTTTATTTCCAGTTGGTTAAATCTTTCACTTCTATTTTGTGTTTACAAATAGAAGTTTGTAAACCTTTATTGCTTTCAAGTTAAAAGCATTATCAGTTTTAGTGCAAACTTATTCATTGTAAATCTTACACAGGGAGCTGTACCTGGTTAATTCAGAGGGCGCTTACGCTCTTCAATAGAGAAGTGACCCAACTGTTGGTGCTGGTTGAGTCTTCTTATTTGGGCATTTTGGGGTCAATTTGAATCATTTTCTTCGAAGACAAATCTGTTCCCCAACAAAATACTAAGTGATTATTTTTCTATTTCATACACATGTGGTATTTTATCTATTTAACTATTGGTTATAGATATTCTCCAATATATAAATTGTGTCATCATTCTAAACATTTAAAATAGAATTTGATGATTCAAGTAAATTTTCCATGTAATTTCTTTCTCTAAAAGTTGAGAGATGAAATATTATTAAGGATAATAAGAATGAAACTATTGATAATTCAAAATCAAGCTTATCACAACTATTAAATGACATCAAACTTAAACTAGGGGGACTTTGGATTGAAACTTATAAATAATGCAAGATACAAACACTAATCAATGGAAGTTCTTGGGCTTGAGCATTATAACGTACAAAAAGATGCAGATCTAAGTATGACAAACTAATCTTGAGATAGTTTCTAATAAAACCAAAACATATCACCAAAGGCATTGAAAAACTAGCCATCTAAAGCCTTTAATCTAGCTATAGTCTAAATTTCCTATTGTTACATTCTCCACTTGTATCTCTCATTTTCTTATCAAATTTCTAAGAGCGAGGTATATATAATATTCTCCATCAAGTTGTTTTCCTATCTATAATTCAAATAGATAGTCAAATTCAACACACAACACAACTAACTCACATTATACTCATGGGTATAGATGAAATAGAAAACCCAACAAGCCTAATATTTTGAAAGCTTCAAGCTTCTTGTACTAGTGGATGACCAAAACACTTGAAAGGGGAAAACTAAAATTGAGTGGTCACGTAACCCAAACATTAAAAAAAATATATATCATCAAATCCTCTCCATTTACTTAATAATTTATCACTTAGATGTACATAATTGAAATTGGATACTCAACATAAAAACAAACATAATAAATTATCCATATATTAAATAGTTTAAAATATCCAATCAACCTAATTGCAACTGATTATAGGCAAGCCTAATTTAAGATTTTCCTAAAAAGACTCAATTAATTCTAACTACTATAAGGAAAATGGGCATAATTGTGACTCAATAGAAAACATTTTAAAAACATTCTATTTAGAAAGATAATGTATACCAGATCCGCTAGTGAGTTTCTTGGGTGAGTGAAAGAAATGCATCTATCCATGCCCTTTTCCAAAATATCTTCAATCACTTCTAGGAAATCCCCCTGAGATGGGTATTCCAAATACATAATTTAAATAAAAATAAAAAAAATAAAAGTTAACACCTTAAAGCTCGTTCTACACTGTGAAAAAATGGCTATGAATAATGTGAAATATGCAGTGAAGAGTTATTATGCGAAAACTAAGTATGCATCTATATTTTGATTACCATTATCAAATAGATTTGAAATTCTTAGGACTTCTTCTGACCCATCGATGACATGCCAGAAAGGATCAACATGACAATGCATAAGATTCAAAGCTCTGGATACTCAGACTATCTTTTTTAAGCAAACCAAATATACCGATACTAGGCGAGCTGGAAAACATGAACCTTCGGTCCCCAGGTGTGTCTCTACCCTGCTCAAAACAAGAAATATATTGCAAAATTGGAATGATATCGAGCAGGTATGCCAAAAACTCCCACATCTTGAGGGATGGGTAACAATGATGACATCTAACTAATTAAATGTTTGATAATGTTAAGTTGAAGATAATGCAAGGTATTAAATTAGTTAACAGTTTGTATTATCATTGATGTCAACTTGATATCATCTGTATGGTCATGCATACTGTGCCAAAGACTTTAGAGAATCAATGGAATAAAGGTTATGCTTTCAACAATGCATAAAAGTCAAGTATTCACTAAGTGACAGATAACACCGATGGAGTGCACACCATCGGTAAAGGCAAAGAACCAAAGTCACAGTGATGCCCGACAAGTAGAAGACAATATTGCCCAATGAGTAAAATCCAATGATGCCTGACGGATGGAGATCCTGAAGATGACTGGAGTCACACCAATGGAACTAGCAATTGTCATTGACAACTAATTGTAGAGTTGACCGACGGAATAGAGAGTTCTGAAAATGACAAAATATCTAGCTGGCATGAGCTTAAGATAGACTTAACTGGTTGTTTTCATTATTTTATTCGACCAGAGTTAAGAGATTGATTTAAAGAATATTTGTACAGTTGGCATAAAGATAACTACGAGATAAATCAGGAGTTATGCTTTAAATATGATTGGCTAGATTGTTTTTCACGCCAAGAATCAAGAAATGGTGAATATCATGTTTATATAAGAGACAAGCTTAATTCATTTCCATATATCAAATAATCACAATACTAAGTGACTGATTTTCCCAATACTAAGTGACAAAATCTATGTATAAAATCCTCTAACAAGGTCACACCTAACAGTGTGTTTGTAACCTTTAACAGGGTTGGCTCCTAACAGGGCTCACTTCAAAAGAGTGAAAATTTGGAGTACTGGTCCCAGTGGTTTTTTCCCTTAACAGGGTTTCCACGTTAAAATCCATGTGTTATGTGTGTATGATTTATTAATTTACTGGTTTACATTTCACATATGCATTTATGGATTTATAGGTATTCTCTATATATTTACTGAGTGTCAGTAAATAAGTTTTACTGCTTATCAGTAATCAAGGAGAATAAGGTCAGGAAAGGAAAACCGACAGATAGTTAATTATTATAAGTATTTCATGGCATGCATCTTGTAAGGGACATAATAATCTGAGGTTTCTTTGATTAGTGGTTAGAATAAAGAAAAGTTTTTGAAGCCACTGATTCACCCCCCCCCCCTCTTAGTTATTACTAACAAACAATTCCAAGCAAAAGAAAGTACAAAAAGGATTCCCTAATCCCATCATCTTCACGAATATTCTCATAATAAAATACCAATATAGACAGAATTAGGGCATCAGCAAATAACATCTCTAAAAGCTTGAATAACTCAATATACAAAGACAATACAAAGGGTTGGAGACACAAACCATCACTACAGACTCATCAGAGCAATATACCTAAATTGACAACTAATATTTCCGATGGGGCTGCCATTCCCACCCACAATAGTGAACCATATATTCCCCCTCATGGGAAATCTTCCAATCATACTGTTATTAAGCCAAATTTTAAGAATAGCTTAGAAGCACGAAAATTAGATCAAAATAGATTTTCTAATAAGAGAGAAGTCAGAATCCCAACAGACCACTAGACAAAAAAGAATACCCCTTATCTGTGGCTAATCCAAGATGCCAGAGCATTGATCACAGGAAAGTATGCATAATCAACAATGAAATCAGTGAAAAAAGATGGCAAGAATGCCAAACTTTTGGTCTTTTTGCCTTCTGGAACAATCCAAAATGTAGATATTCCAGTCTTGGTGAATGGTTGAAATCTTATCGGTGGTATCAGATAAGTATCCTCTCACTTTATTTGAATCTATTTTATATACATTGCATTAATAACTTAGCAAAAAATGAACTTCTTTCATCTCAGCCCTATTTTTATAAAGGTTACATAGTTAATTTTTTACCATGGAGTCCAAATTTCAAAGAAAACATAGCCAGTGATCTATCTCTGCCCACTTGGTTATCTTTCAAAGACTTTCCTATTGAAATACTGCACTCTCAGATTTTGGAAAAAAATGGTTTTTTTTCTAGGAGAATTGATAGGAATGGATTTGGATCACAACAATAAGAAAGAAGTTAGGCTGCTAGTTAAACTAAAACCAGAATTTATGATTGAGGATAAAATAAAAATTATAACAAACAGATCAATCTATGATCTACATTACACCAAATATGAAGGCCATATTAAAAAAATATCTATAATAAATAAAAACCAGAACAAAGGCACAATTATAACAAATTACTCTTCAACACATAGAAGTTCAAATTTAGAATATATGTTCCCCAATTTAATGAGAAAAGAAAAAGTTAAGCATATAAAACCAAATTTGCACTATATAGATAAACCAGAACATGTAACAACTCTCCAACATCAGATTCCAACTATAATATGTAGCAAAAAGGTAGAAAGAGAAGAAGGGGAAATATTAGATGAAGAAGAAAAATGTACAGATAGTTAGCAAAACTATTGAAATAGAATTGTCAACTCAGAACAAAGAAGAGGAAGATTTAGAAGACAATAGACAGATAGGAATTAAAGAGAATAATATGAAAGAAAGGGTCAAAGTTCGAATAGGTAAACAAGATGGGATATGTGTTAATCCCCAACAGAGAAAGAGTGAAGTATTCTACCATGTCCATGATATTGAAAAAACAACAACAAAGCTCCAAAAACATTATGTCCTCAACGATGTGCCAGACATTGAGCTACATACCCAGCAAAGTCTGGAAGAATTTTAAGATCATAACCCTATTGCATTAGACAGGGTATCTCCACATGAGAAACATAATGGATTAAAAATGGACAAAGAGGATATCCTAGATTATATGAATTAAAATGGAGACCCATGCCTACAAAAAGAGGAAGATAAAGATAAAGATGGTTTTAAGAAACTAAAAACTAGATAAATCAAGATGATAAGGATAGTGAAAATATATTTAAGCCGATAATTGAGACTGCCAAAATCCCAATAGATATGCCTTACCTATATTATGAGGATTTTGTATCTCCATCTAAAGAGAATGGAAACTTTTATGCAATTAGAAGTCCACCAAAAAGAAGGAAGCACAACCTTTATAAATTTTGGCAAACTTTGATGAATGGGAAAAAAAATTTGAAGACCCACCAAAGGATGACCTCCAACACGATAATATCAATTCAAAAGGAAAAAAACAAAGTCAATATCCTAGTTGAAGTTAACACAATACTAAGTAATGGTATATTAAATTACTGAGAAAACTCAGTACAAAAACTAATGGATGACAACCTAAACTGGGAAGAATTTGGAGTACAAGGTCTTGCTGATTGGTCCCCTAATCAGGATACTATTAATGACAGAAGTTCTAAAGACAAGGAAGAGGTTAACATGGTCTTAGATGAAAGACACAATAAGCAACAAATAAGTGAAATTCTAATGGAAGAAATTAGAAACGAAGAAGAAGAAGAAAAAGAAGACAAAGAAATTACTGCAAGCACTAAAAAGGCATGTAATTACTAAGATAAAATAGGAGTATCTACTTATTTGGAGGGCATTCGTAAAACAAAATTTGGAAAAATCAACAAGAAAAGGGGGAGAAAAAGTCTCGCGGAACTCAGAACAGCCACAGGGTTGGCTGAAAATTAGATAAAAATTCGTGATATTCTAAATACTGGGAAGGGGAAGTTCCTTCCCATGGATTCATGAAAATTTCTTCATGGAATGTTAAGGGCTTAAAATCCCCTAACAAAATGTGCAACTTATCTCTTTTTGAATCAGAAATCATTTTAATACAGGAAACAAAACTTAAAAAATAAGAAGGGGAAAGGATTAAAAAAAAGTTGGGATATTGGAAGTGTGAATTTAAAGAATCTACATGAGCCTCAGGTGGTTTGTGTATCATTTGGGATCATAGAATGGTGGAATTTAATTTAATAACAGTTAGTAATAATTGGATGGCTGGAAAAATAAAAACTTCAAAAATAATATTCAATTTAATATCATAAATGTATATGGTCCCACGCCTACTTCAAGAAAAAGGTTGTTGGGATAGAGATCAACAATAAATTGGACATGAATCCACAGGCATAATATATTTTGGGAGGCGACTTTAATGTCATATTAACACTTCAGGAGAAATCTAGAGGATTACAAACAGAATCACAAGTCATGATGGATTTTAAAAACTGGTTCATGGAAAATTTATTCCTGGATATTTCTACATCTAATAGAATTTATACTTGGAATAGCAGAAGGAAATGATTGTGTACTATTGGTGAAAGAATGGACAGATTCTTATTCAGAGGAGATCTCAGTACTTTTAATCATTCAATAAAGGCATTGATATTACCATTTGCAGGATCAGAACATTTACCTATACAATTAGAAATATTGGAACAACAGAAACCTATCAGATATACATTTAAATGTGAATACATGTGGTTTCAAGAAGCTAGCTTCCTAGAAAAATTTAAACAATGGTGGAAAGAAGAAGATTTTGAAGGTTCTAAAATGTTTTGTTTTGTGGGAAAATTAAAAGCGCTAAAAGAAAAATAAAATGGAACAATAAAATTTTCAAAAACATATTCAAAACAAAGTTAGAAAACGAGGAAGAGATTAAAAATTTAAATAAAAAAGTTATAGAAAAAGGCATGAACGATGAATATTTTCTCAAAGAAAAAGAACTATAAATAAGCAAGAGTCTATTTTGGCTAAGGAAGAAATATATTGGAAACAAAAGTCATGAGAGACTTGGTTAAGCACAAGAGATAGAAACACAAAATTCTTCCATACTAGTACATTAAACAAATGAAACATACATAGAATTACCAAAATTCGAGATAATATGGGATTAGAGACTAAAAATCCAAAACAAATAGCTGAAATTATGATCAATCACTGCTCAGATATTCTAAAAAATCATGAATATTTTGACCTTGACGCTCAAAATAAAATGCTAAAATCAATTCCTAGACTAATAACTACCGAAGATAATAAATACCTCAACAAAAAATTCTCAAAAGAAGAAATAAAAGAGGCCCTATTTTCACTCAATCCTGAGAAATCTATCGCCACATTCCAGATGTCTTGTCTTCCCCTTCCCAAAGGTGTTGGAAACTATTAAACAAAAAACTAAAAAACTTCTCTCGGCAAGGTACTGAAGACAAAAAGAATATGAATATGATAAAATGGGACCAAATTTGTAAACCCAAGGAATTTGATGGATTAGAAATAAAAAAATTAAACTGGCATAACGAAGCTCTATGAGCTAAACTAGTATGGAGGATGTATCAGGAAAATGAAAGAAAATAAACCAAAATCTTTTATCACAAATATCTTAGTAGCTCATAACCAATCACTTTTTTCCGAACTAAAAACCCACCCAAAGGCTCTAAAATATGGAATTTATGATGCATAATAGAGAATTAATATTAAAAAATCTCACATGGGACATAAGAAATGGACATGAGGCTCTTTTTTGGGCAAACTCTTGGAATGGACTTCCGTCCCCAGATAAAGAAAATCTTCCTATCAACATCAAAAATACTCTCTCTCAGCTCTGGGGCCACCACTTTAAAGACTACATTGTGGATACTAGGGAAGGTTAGCAATGGAAAACAACAAAGAATACTACTTTATCTCTTGAGGAACAAAAAGCATTTCAAGAATTTTTAGAAACTAGAAAAGTAAAGCTTAAAACCAGGAACGATAGACTCGTATCCAGGGTGCTTCAAAAAATGGTATATATAGTGTCAAGAAAGGATATGAAATTATCATAAACTCACAAGGATGGGATAAAAAGGACATCCCCCTTAATCTATGTTGGGATTCCACATTCCTAGCCAAGGCAGGAATTTTCCTATGGGCAGCATTGCAAGATAGAATTCTAACATCTGATAGATTCACAAAATTAGGCTTCGAAGGACCTTCAAGATGTGTCTTATGCGAAAAGGAATCTGAAACTGCAAACCATATTTTATATGACTGCACATTCTCCAACCACTGTTTGAAATGGCTACAAAACAAGCTAAATTGGTTTACATCTTTCACTGACAACCTAAGTAACTTTTTATGTTGTTAGCCTCAAAAGGGCTCCAAAGTTTATAGCAAGATTTGGAGAATTGCTCCGTCTATTCTTTTATGGGAAATTTGGAAAGAAAGGAATAGAAGAATCTTTACAGAAACCAAAATGCACAGAGATTCACTGATCAACAAAATAGAAACTAGAATTATGGAAGTCACTAATAACTAGGTATGTGCAAGATCATGAGGGGCCAAACTATGCCCTTAAGTGGCAATGAAAAATAGAAAATCAGGGTTAGTCAACTTGACGTGAAAATTTGAACTAGCTATCAACCTAATACCAAAAATTTGTAAGAATAGAATATTTAGGAAATTGTATCTAGTTTCTAAACTACTAGGCCTTTTCTGAAAAAAAAATTAATGTAATTCATGAAAAGTATAGATTTCAATGCAGCAGTACAAAAATTTCAGGAAAAAATAAGAAGTGGGTGTATGTCGGACCACCTTAATCATGATCAAATGATAATATTTTTTTATAAGATTTTATATATACATAGTAGACTCATGCTCATATGTGACGCATATTTTTTTGTAATTTTATTCCAAAACAATAATTAATTATGAGTTTTTTGCTACAACATTTTCAGAATAAAAAAACCCCCGTGTCTGACCACCTTAACTCATTGAAAACTTTACCAAATTCAAAAGAAAAATAAAAAATAAAAATTCCCTTATAGTAGGCGAAGCATAGAATGTGACGCATTTTTCAGATTTCAAAAATGTTATACCGTCTGAAAGTTATAGCCATTTTTCAATCAGTACATAAATCAGCACTTTAGAGGTAACTCAATTAGAAAATAACTAATAAATACTTATTGAATTCAAAATTTGACAACAATTATATTGATAGAAAGCTGATAATCTCCTTAAGATACCTTTTTCATTTCATCAAATTCTGGTGAAAATAAGTCATCAGCTACATGGTCGAAGTCTGGAACTCAAAGAAACAGGGGAAAAACACATTTTTGTGACATTTGAAGAGTTGACCAGGTAGATTTGGTGCACAAAGAAACACCGAGCCTAATCTAGTACCTAAAACTCCTGACAGAATTTTCAATTTTAAATTTTCCCTCCTGTTTCTCCCTCCCATTTCTCCATACTTCATATGATATATTATATATCAAAAATTATATATTAGATTATATATTATATATATTAAATATTATATAATATACATTTTACATTAAATATTATATAATATATATTAATATTAAATGTTACATTATAAATCATATATTATATATTATTTTACATGTATTATATATTAATATGTATTTTATAATATATCACATCATATCTTCATATTTAAATTGTATATATATATATATATTGTTGTTTATATAATAAAATCAAGTATAGTATATATATAATATATATTATATATGACATATTAATATATAGGTTAATTACACTAGTATGAGGAATCCGAAAGGTTTCAAAAGGGGTTATAGAGGGTTCCTAGGGGTCCTAACGCTTGAGAAAGTGTACTAGGACCCCTCAGGTCCCTCAATAAACCCCGACTACACCTTATAACGCATTAGGACCCCTAGGAAGTCTCCATGACCCCTTTTGAAACATTTCAACACTCAAGTGTGTCCTAAGGCGTCGTATGACCCCTTAGGACACACTTGAGTGTTCTAATGTGTCGAAATGGGTCATCAGGACTTCCTAGGGGTCCTAGTACCCCTTATCACGCGTTAGGACCCCTAGGAAGTCTCGATGACCCCTTTTGACACATTTCAACACTCAAGTGTCTCCCAAAGGGTCGTCTGACCCATTAGGATACTTTTGAGAGTTCTAATGTGTCAAAAGGGGTCATGGAGACTTCATAGGGGTCCTAGTATGCCTTATCACGCGTTAGGACCCCTAGGAAGTACCCATGTCCCCTTTTGACACATTTCAA
>MU225744.1:258371-298021 GCA_018584345.1 Thuja plicata | reverse complement strand
AGTTCTTAGAAGCCATGGAGGAAGGATAAGGAGTTGGCTTTGCATTGGTGATAAGGCCAAGAGAAGAAAATGGAGGCAAGGTAGACAAGAAGCCAGAATCACCTAAGGAGATACAAAGTATGCTGCAAACTTATGAAGGTATAGTAAGTGATGGACAACCATTAGCATTACCCCCTAAAAGAGCCATAAGTCATAGGATAGACCTTATACAAGGAGCTACCCTACCCAATAAAGAAACCTAAAAGATGACCCCTCAACAAAATGAGGAGATTGCTAGACAAATAGAAGAACTCCTAAACCAAGGTCTTATTAGGAAGAGCATTAGGCCATGTGTCATACCCACTGTCCTAGCACCTAAGAAAGGAGGAACTTGGAGGCTTTGCACTGATTCAAGGGCCATAAATAGGATAACCATTAGGTATAGGTTCCCTATCCCTAGGATTGAAGACCTAATGGATTGTCTAGGTGAAGCTAAGTACTTTAGCAAGATCGACTTGAAAAGTGGCTACCACCAAATAAGAATACATGAGGGAGATTAGTGGAAGACAACCTTCAAAACCAATGAAGGTTTGTATGAATGGCTTGTCATGCCATTTGGACTGTCTAATGCCCCCTCCACATTCATGAGGCTCATGAATGAAGTCCTCAAGGACTACATTGGAAGATTTGTAGTAGTATATCTTGATGATATACTGATTTATAGTAGGACAAGAAGTGAGCATCTTCAACACCTTGAGAGTGTCTTCAAGAAGTTGCATGAGGAGAAGATGATGATCAACTTGGAGAAGTGTGAGTTCATCAAAATAGAGCTGGTGTACCTTGGGTTTGTCCTCTCTCATGGTAATCTGAAAATGGATAAGAATAAAGTAGAAGCTATCATAAATTGGCCTACTCCAAGGACATCCATGGAGGTAAGAAGTTTTCATGGCCTTGCTCAATACTATAGGAAGTTTATAAGGAAGTTTAGTGTTATTTGTGCTCCTATGTTGGACACAATTGAAGGAGGGATGAAGACTAAGTTTGTATGGAATGAGAAAGCCACCAAGAGTTTTGAGTTGTTAAAAGAAAAGATTGCTACCCAACCCATTTTAGTCTTACCAAGCTTTGAGAAGCTTTTCACTATTAGGTATGATGCAAGCAATGTGGCTATTGGAGCTATCCTAAGCCAAGAGGGTAGACTAGTAGCATTTCATTCAGAGAAGTTGAGTGAAGCTAAGAAGAAGTATTCTTATTACGACCTTGAAATGTATGCATTAGTTCAGGCTTTCAGGAAATGGAGGCACTATTTTCTCCCCAAGGAGTTCATATTCTATTCAGATAATCAAGCTTTAAGTTTCTTGAACTCTCAAGAGAAGTTGAGTCACAAGCACATGAAGTGGGTTGAATACCTGCAAGAATACACATTTAATATCAAGCACAAAAAAGGAGTACCCAACAAGGTGGCAGATGCCTTGAGTAGAAGGGCTCTTACCATCCAAGAGATTCAATTGAAGAGCATGGGAATAGATCACTTCAAGGATCTATATGCTGATGATGAAGACTTTGCAGACATTTACAAGGTATGTGCTAAATACAAGAATCATTTTCATAGAAAATATGGTGAATACACTTTTCAAAGTAATCTCTTATTTAAGGGAAATCAGTTATGTGTTCCTAGAGGGTCTATTAGAGAGAATTTGATTCAAGAGAAGCACAATGGTGCATTGACTGGTCACTTTGGGATCACTAAGACACAAGAACTTGTTCAAAGGTTCTATTATTGGCCAAGAATGAACCTTGATGTTAGGAGGTATGTGGAAAGTTGTATTGTATGTCAAAAGGCCAAAGGAATGCTTGAGCATGGATTTTGTAGTTGGGTTACCCAAGACAAGACAAGGCATGGATAGTGTTTATGTAGTTGTGGACAGATTTAGTAAGATGGCTCACTTTGTGCCATGCAAAGAAACTAATGATGCTAGCAAAATAGCCTCTTTGTTCTTCAAAGAGATAGTAAGAATACATGGGTTACCTATGAGCATTGTGTCAGATAGAGACACCAAATTTATGAGTCTTTTTTGGAAGACTCTTTGGCAAAGGCTGGGCACTAATTTATCCTTTGGGTCTACATACCACCCCTAAACTAATGGTCAGACCAAAGTGGTAAATAGAAGCCTTGGAAATCTATTAAGATGTTTGACCAAGGAATATGGTCAACAATGGGATCAATTGATTGGGCAGGCTGAGTATGCTTATAATGACACTATAAACAGGTCAACAAGGAAGAGTCCCTTTGAGATAGTATATGGTCTACATCCTAGAGGAGTATATGAGCTAAGAGACTTAAAGGATGGAGTGAAAGCAAGTGGATATGTTGATGATTTTTCTTATGCAATGCAGGAGATACATGATATAGTTAGGAAGACTTTGACAGAGAACACCATGAAGCATAAGACTAAGGTTGATGAGAGTAGAAGAGAACTTCAGTTCAATATGGGAGACTTAGTAATGGTGCATCTAAATAAGTCTAGACTTCAAAAAGGATTCCCACACAAGTTTCAAATGAGGAGGATATGCACCTTTCCTATCTGGGAAAAGTATGGGAACAATGCCTATAGAGTGGAGTTTTTGGAGGATAGTGGACTATCCCCTGTTGTCAATGTTACAGACCTAGTTTCTTATAAAGGAACACCACCTAATATGGATCACAGCCTCAGAGAATTCATCCAAGATGTAGAAGAACTCAAACTACCCTCTACAACAGTCAAGACAACTGACTGTATACTGGATACCCGAGTCTACAAGAAGACTAGAACCAAGGAATACAAGGAACATTTTATCAAGTGGCATTGTCAAACTGATGCTGATGTAGTGTGGATCAAAGAAGCTAACTTCAATAAGATGGGAGTTGATCCTACCTTACTCAACCCAAGGGTGGATTGAACATTTTGTCTATGGGAGGATGGTGCAGGAGCACACCTAGGCTAACCTCCATAGTAATAATGTTCTGGCTTGTACTTGACATTGGCCAAGTCAAGGTAGTGTGTTTATTTTAGACCTTAGAATTTCATTGCATTATGGACTAGGTGATTTAGTCATTAGGACTAAGGTCACCAAAATAGTAATTGTTAGTAGCTTTTTAAATTTCTTAGGCTTAGAAGCTTAGTGGTGGATTTAAGCTTTGAATGTGTCTTAAACACATAAATGTTGTAATAGAGATGCTTGGAGGCCATTAATGAAGTTGGTTCCTTGAAATACAGAGGTTAGAGGTCCTAGGAATTAGGAAGTCGGCATAATGGAAAAGATGCCAAAAGTTGTTACAATGTTGTCATGACAACATTTGTAATAATTGCAAGTGTTGCATGCAACTCGGTTACTTAGGATCCCCCTAGAAGATAGGAGTGGGAGATCGACCAATAGGCCCTAAAAAAATGGAATATCGCATCTAATGTATGGAGAGGCTCGAATCTAGAAAAAGAGAATTCATTGTAACAAGTTTTGATTAGTGAATATAGCTCTGCAACTCTGATTTTGTGAAGAACCTGAGCTTTTTAGTGTGACAGTGCTATCATATGGATTGAATGCTTTGAGTTAGTGATTTTTTTGTGTTCATAAGATATATCTAAGACTTTTGCATTCAATAAGCTAGTTGATTTGAGTTAGTTTACGGTCTTAAGTAAATTGTTTTCAGTTTAGAGATTTCACTGGTCTTGTCCTGACGAGTTTGTCATTTCATGGCTCCCCCATGAAATCTAAAAATGGGATCTTCCTAAGGCTAGGTGGATGTGTTAGGGGAGTCATTGGTCTATACATATTTATAGTTAGGATTCATGAAGAGTCGAGTTACTATTTTTAGTACCAAGCCATAGGCGAGCTGACAGTGCCCGGTTAGAGGTTTGGAGGTGAAGAATTGAGCATTTCATGTGGGGAAGGAAAGTATAGTACAGGTAAATTGAAGGAATAGGTATGATATGATCAAATCATGCCCTGTTGAGAGATTTGTGAACTCACTAATCCATTTGGTCGAGCTTTGAGCAACAAATTAGTAAGGTCCTACTAATTAGGCCTTTTAGCCCTATTAGTCCTAGATAATAGGAACCCTATGTATAGAGGACCTAGGAGTCTAAAAATTTCAAAATCCTTTGTAAAATCCAAAAGGGTGTCTGAATGTGGGATTAGTTTTTCAAGTTCTTTGGAAAGTTTTGGTGAGAATTGGGAATAGGTCTCTGAAAAAGGGTACAAGGAATTAGGCCTAATTAGGCTTCTTAGGGTGTAAAACTTGAACTCGAATGAAAAGGGCTAGAAGACCTTTCTAAATGGAGTTAAATGGGAACATATGGAAGGTTTCCAACATTTTTAGCATCCCTATAATGAAATTGAATGCTAGTGTGGAGTTGGCACTTAGATCCTTCTATGTGTAGGAGAAGAAGTGAAGAATCTACATGGTGTTAGTCTTACAAGGTGAAGCACAAAGGGTTGGGCTCTTGGAGAGGAGATAAATAAGGCCTTATTTAATCATCTAAGAATTTGGGAGATCCTAGAGATGATTAGGATCTTAATAGAGATAAGATAGGTCTCTTGATAGATGTGCGAGCAAGCCTTGGAACACATACACCAGTTTGGAACACAATTTTGGAAAGACACTCGTCCAAAAAAAGGTATATGAAATAGTGAAATATGCATTGAGGAGTGGAGGTGAATGCTCTAGATGTGAGTTAGATCTTAACAGGTCTCCACCTTAATACTCCTAACAGGGTAGATCATCAGAAATGATCAAATTGTAAGCCTTAACCGGCTCCCTTCCATTTTGCGGATAGTGAAGTTTTGTGGGTGTCGTCCTCACCACAGTTTTTACTTCCTAATAGGAGTTTTCTGCAATACCATATCATGTTTTATGTGTTTATCATTTTCATGAATGTTTCTATGAATTTTGAAAACCATTAAAGATTATGAATGAACAAATACATACATAAGAAAGAACAATAGTAATGGTCGATAATGCAGTAATGTATGATTACTAATGATAAATTAAGAAAGGTGTTAAAATTTTTAGAGGTACTAATTCACCCCTCCCCTCTCAGTACTACTTCCCATTAATTCCAATAGGGACCTAGGTCAAAATTTATTTTGACCTTGACCTAGGTCAAGGTTGAGTTTGACCTTGACCTGGGGAGTCAGAACCCCTAGAAAATGTGCCAGATGGGATGGATAGTGTCTGGAGAGGCCCAATCAAGGTCCTAAATAGGTACAGAAGGAGGAGAGGGTGAAGAAATGAGGGAAGAATATGATCATGGTCAAAAAAACCTCACAAGGAGGGCTAAACATTCTTAACATGGAAGTGCTTCCATTTTAAGATAATACAAACATATTTTTTCAGAATGTAATAAACCCAAGTTTTCCTAGTTACATCATCAATAAAAGTAACATAATAATAATACCCATTAAGAGATGGTACTTTAGCTGGTCCCCATACATTAGAATGCACAAGCTCTAGCTTTTTAATCTTCTTTTCCTTCCCACCTCGGTGAAATATAACTCTCTTTTTTTTTCCATAAACATAATTTTCACAAAAATCTAAATCATCTTGTTTCAAACCTGACAATAAATTATTTGAATGGAGAAACTTCATCCCCTTCTCACTCATGTGCCCAATTCAATTATGCCATAGAGTTATAAATGTTGTTGTAGAAGCCAGTGAAATAGAATAATTAGTATTAATAGTACATAAATACAATGTACCTACCTTTTCCCCTTTTTCTATTATCAATAAACCTTTAGTAACCTTCCATGAATTGTCTATAAATATGAATGTGCAACCATCACTTCCCAATTTTCTTGTTGATATTAAATGTCTTCTCAAATTAGGAACATGTATCACCTCTTTCAGTATTCATTGATTTCCATTTGGTAATTTTATTTGTATGTTTCCCTTCCCAATAATCTTGCATGGTGCATCATCACCTAAATAAACATGTCCACAATCACCTTGAACATAGTCTAGAAAATATTTTCTATGGGGTGTGGCATGAAAATAAACCCCTAAATATAATGGTGAAGAATCAATAATATTATCCAAAGAAAGAATCAAAGCATCTTGTAACACATCACCTGCTAATTTGCTTCCTTGTTATTTTCTTGTTACCTGTCCCCTTGTTTTCCCTTTTGAGACCAACAATATTTCTTCAAATCTCCTTTCTTTCCACAATACCAGCACTCTACATTTATCCTAGATTTGGATATGCCCTTCTTATATTTCCCATAATTACTTGGTCTCTTTCCTATTTCCCTCTATCATCCCCTATTCTCAACAGTCAAAACATTACCTGATGTCTCACCTGTGCTTTTCCATTGCATTTCCTTGCTAAGGATAACACCTACAACATCATCAAAATTTAAAGTGCTTGAACCAGAGATAGAGTTAATTACAACCATGAACAAGTTATTATAGCTTTTAGGAAATGAACATAAAATCAAGATATCCCTAACCTCATCATCAAAACTTACTTTTACAGAACTTATTTGACTAGTAGATAACTACGTTAAACTCATTTAAATGATCACTAATAGACCCACCTTATGGCATCTTCATATTAAATAAATGTTTCATAAGAAATACCTTAATCAATTTTGAGGGTTTCTCATACATTTTCTCTAATGTCTCCATTAGATCCTCTATTGTTGTTTCTTTCTCTATATTGAAAGCCACAGACAATTATAGTTACAATAATATTTCTCCTAGTGCCTTCTATCAAGAACTTCACATTGTTCATATGGAAAAAATAAAAATAACACAGATATTTAACGTGGTTCACCCAATATGGGCTACATCCATGAGAGAAACAACTATCCACTTATTTTATTATCCAGCGAAGAGTAAATTATAGTTTGGTAATTTCACATTACACTACCACTTTTTTATAGGCCTTTTAGGCAATTTACCAATGTTGATTAACAAATTAACCCTAAAATGCTTGACAAGTTAACCTGAGAAAATGCTTGACAAGTTAACCCAAAAATGCTTGACAAGTGTACAATATAGCATGATCAGTCACCATATATGAACACATGTGAGAATGAACTTAAAAAATGCTAAGAGGAAGCCTTTTCTAGGTTGTGTATGCACTTTTCAAAGGTGAGGATCATGTTACTGAGGGTTTGGGCCCATTTTAGGGGTCAGGGGTTTTGGAACCTTTGAAAGTCCAAAATTTGACTTTCAATTACTTCTTTGAAATTTCTAAGGGAAAATTAAGGTCTTGGGGATCGTGCAACTTGAAGGCCACTGTTATCCCAAAACCATTGAAAGTATGAAAGATTTGAAAGAAAAAGATAAAAAAGTGAAAAATAAAAAAGTGAAAAAAGAAAATAAAACAAAAACAAAAAACGAGGGCAAAGGAGAGCTCATCATTCGAGCTCCAAAGTATCAGGAATTTTTTCACAATTTGACTTCTCTGAGGCTTAGATGATGAAACCTTCTAAAACCCACCTACACAAGAAAACACAAGGCAGAGAAAAAGAAAAGAAAGTGGGGGTCCCCACTTGTCTAGGGGGCAAGTGGGTTGTGAGTTGTCAAGCACAACAAATAGCCTCCAAAAAAAGAAGAAAAGACCAAGGCATTTCTTTATCAACAAACATCATCACAACTATCTTCAAGATTGGAATAAAAATCATCAACACCTAAGGTTAATAGCTCAATCTATTGGAATAAAGGAATGGTGTGTAGTGAGAGGGGAGGGGTGAATCAGTACCCTTAAAACTTTTTATCAATTATCCTTTAGTAATATTTCCTTGCATTACCGACCATATTGCTTTTTTACCTTATGCATATATATCAAAACATAATTGTAATTGCATGTAAACATTCATAGGAACAGTAATGAAAAGTATTTATACATGACACAAGAATTGGTAACACAGAAAACCCCTGTTAGAAGGTAAAAACTATGGTGGGGACGAAACCCACAAAGCTTCACTATCTATAGAATTGAAGGTGTTGGTTAAGGCTACAAGTGTGATCACTTCTGATGATCTTACCCTGTTAGGAGTAACATTTTAGATTGGATATGTCTACTCGGTTAAGATATTTTAACAACACTATTTTTTATTAAGGTAACAACAGGTTTTGAAGGGGCCCTGAAACCCTTTACATAGCACCAAAATGATAGACAATAAGGGACAAAGGTAACAATGAACTGTCACAAATGACAGAAGAACAAAAGAGGGCTAAACCTGAGATTAATCAGAAGATATCATTACAAAACATCAAAACAACTAACTACAAAAAGCTGCCAACAGACAGGTAAAAAAAAATTTCCAGCAATCCAAAACATTCCAGCACAGAAGCTAAACAACTTCCATCTGATCCTCCAGCATCTGAACTTTAACCATCTGCAGCTCCATGCTCTGGATCAAATCTCGCAACTTATTGATATCTTTGGTCTGAACTTCGGCTTTCTTTTTAGTGCTGGAGAAAGTCCTAGTGCCTGGGCCTGAGCTATGAATTTTTTGAGAGCTATCATCCTCCTACCTTGCCTTATCACTATCATTACCTTCCATTAGGGTATATAAAGATTTCAGATTATCCAGATAATTTTTCATACCCATTTTTCTAATAGTAGTAAGTTTTTTGATAAGAGCCTTGTTGTTGTTAACCTTGTCATTAATTTTTTTGAGCTTATTGTCCACCATGGTGCTGATCTTGGTGTCCATATTGTTAACCTTATCGATCTTTCCCCTATTGGTACATGGTAGCATCATTGCGTATTTTGTCAAAAATTTCCTCCAGTAGCGCATTTCTATCTTCCAGGTTCTTATAATTATCTTTGATCTCCTTAATATCATCCTGAATCCACTTATCCATGTTATAGTTGTTCTCTGCTTTATTTCTGGCCATTTGAAGGAAGTAAATAGTATCCACCCTTTTGACATTGACCTCTTTCTCACGGAGATCATCCTCAAGGCTCCTCATGTTGTGGACATTCTTTTCTTCAAGGTCACCTTTCGAAGTATCATGGTTGTACTCAGCATTCTCATTATCATTGTAATCTTTATCATCTTTGTTAGCTTCCTTTTCTGCGACAATATTCTCCTCATTGTTCTCTGTATTGCCTTTTTCAATCTATGTTTCCTTCATGTCCCTTGTTTCCCTATGGTAATCCTGAAGGTCATGAGTCTAGTCTTCCTCACCATCCTTATTGACAATGTGGTCTTCAGTGTGGGTATCAATGTCCCCTGACTCCCTCTGAGATTCCTGAATATCCTAATTTTGTTCCTCATCACCATCATTTTTAACAGTATGGTCTTCAATATGGGTATCAATAATATTGTCAATTTCTTTAGTAATTTCATCCAATATTTTGTTCTCCATCTACTGGGTCTCCTCAGTATCATCTTTACCACCCAAAGACTTATTGGTGTTTCTCTTCATGTAATCAGTTTTGCTCGGTTTCCCATTGAAACCCTCATCCTCAGATAACTCGATGTCATATTAATCATCATTTTCATCCCCTCGATGTCATCATAAATTGACAAAGAGATATCCGCAGCAATAGGGCCTCTACGGCTTTTTTTAGCTTTCTCCTTACTAGAGCTCTTGCCCGTAGCCACCTCCAAACTTTTCCTCTTAACATTCACAATACTTTTAGGAATGGGGTCGGGGATATGGTTCTTAACATAGTCTGTAATCAATAGAATTAAACCCTCATGTAAAACAGGGGAAGATTTAACCCTATGGTCAATAATGCTCTGATTGAGCGAGCTTAAGAGATAGAAGGTAAAGAAAACCCTAATGTCATGATGGAAATGGTTAACCAGAACAAAGTGGTAATTGTATACCTTAGAATACCTATCATCAAGTGTGAAGTACTCCATGATATCTTAGATCATGAATGCCCAAATACACTTCATATTTGAAAGATTGACATAGTCCATATCACCCTTCACGAGAATTGCCCTCTCTTCATCAGTCTTAGGGAATTTTTTATAACCTTTGTTGCCCTCTTTTTTGTCTTTCAAAAAATGCATCCCCTCCAATGGAAGACTCGTAATTTCAGAAAGACGGTCCAGAGTGAGCTTGACTGATTTTCCCAAAATGTTAATTGTCCCATTCTTCCAGCAATTAACAAAAGCTTTCGTCACTTCCTTGTTGTTTCCATGGAGATTCTTTAAATATCTATGAACTTTACCCTTCTTGACCTTGCTCCACACCTCTTTTTCATCCATCCATTTACACTTCGCAGGTTCTTCTCTCTTCAAATCTCCTCCCATATCTTCTTCCTCTGCAGTTTGGCCTCTCTCACTGTTTTGTTTCATACTAGTTCTCAGCTCAAAATGAATACAAATTTTCACAAGCGCAGAGTACTTAATAATACCCTAGAAAGCTTGTGAATTAAGTAAATCATCATTATTTTGATGCTTCACATAGCTCGACGATGTCGTCATACCCCTAATCAGATCATCATTAATCAGAATGATTAATACGAATGCCCTCACCTACCTTGTGATTAACCCAGTCATTATTGAGTAATAATCCCACCTCATTATTAATTTTAGTATTCCCATGCCACTTGCATGTGATGTCATTCTTTACACCAATATTGGCAAGACAATAAGCCACTTGGTTAGTTTCACGGTAATTATGAGATACATAAAAGGAGGTAAATTTTGAGGCTACATTAACTATCTTATAAATTATATGATTAATAGTCCATGATGCCTTACTTTTGCCTCTAATATTGTTAATAATATTTAATGAGTTTCCCTCCAGCCAGACTTTCATACAGACCAGTTCCTCTGCTAGCAAAATAATGTTGACAGCTGCCATAGCCTCAGCCCTATGGTTAGATTGAATTCCCAAAGGAGAGGCAATCACACCGACATAATTACCATTTTGAACTCTTATTATGCCTCCTCCTCCAGCAGTTCCCGAGTTTCCCTTTGCGGCCCCATCAAAATTATCTTTAACCCAATCTTTAGGGGGCAAAGTCCAAATTGCCAAAGATCTCTGATTGATATGACTGACATTTCTGTCATTTTCCCTCTTACCAAAATTAGACTCAAGTTTAGAGGAAGAGAATTTTTCTTCCGGCGCCCTACAAATTTGGTTTCCTACCACTTCAGGAGAGGCCTGCTTTTCTCTGAAGATTCTATTGTTGCGCTCTTCCAGATTCTCCAGTACACATGAGGAGGGATAAGGAACCAAAGTTCTTTGTCAATAAATTTCTGAGGTGGGCAGCTCCATTGAGCAACAAAATCCTGCCAAACAAAGGGAAAACACCAGTAGATATGCCATTTTCTAAAGATGATATCCCAAACTTTATGAGTGAAAGGGGAGTGGAGCATGATATGATCACAAGATTCAGAGTTTTCAAAACAAAGACTACATCTATTAACAATGTTTATACCCCTCCTAGAGATATTATCAAGAATCAGAGGTTTATTTTTAATTAAGAGCCAATAGAAGAAATTGATTTTAGGTATGAGATTTTTATACCACACAAAAGAGCAAGGAGGCCTTTCCTCTCTATCAGAAAGAATATTAACAGCAGAGGCCACAGTATACTTGCCATTAGAAGTAGGATTCCACGCAATCGAATCTTGAGTGTTATCTTTTATGTGCCATGTCTGAAGCTCATGTTGGAGGGAAATGAGGCTAACATTAATTTCTCCCAGATTCTTCCAATTGTTGTCCTGCCAATAATTAGTAACTTTTGTGCCAATAGATTCTTTGCTTCTTTCAATAATTTGCTTCCAGTCTTGATTGGTGGACAAAGGCACAGAGTGGATCCATTCATCATCCCAGAAATCAATTCTATAGCCATCTCCTAGCTTCCATCTTTTACCTTTCACAATCAGGTCTTTGGTAGATTTTATACTATTCCAGATGAAGGACCCATTTGTACTATTGTCTTCACCTATAAAGTCCTCCAAAGAATTATTAAGGAAAATATACTTACTTTTAATGATAGAGTTCCACTCTTTTTTATCTCCATAAATCCTCCACAGCTGTTTAGCCATGAGGGATTTATTTTATTTTTTAATAGTCTGCAGACCAAGACCTCCCAGCTTTTTAGGCTTACACAATTTTTCCCAAGATACAAGGCTCATTCTTTTCTTTTCCTCAACCCCAAACCAAAGGAATCTTTTCTGAATTTTTTTAATTTCATTAGCAATTTTATGGGGAATTTTAAATAAGCTCATTGTATAAATAGGGAGATTTTGAAGAGTATATTTCAATAATTGGAGCTTTCCCGCATTGCTAAGTAGCGCCCCTTTCCAACCAACAAATTTATTATTATATCTGTATTAGAGTGTGCCAGAAACTTTCTGGAGGATTGGAGCAAAGAGATAATCCCAAGTAAGAGGAAGGGAGTTTCCCAATGGTACAACCAAGAATAGTAGACATTTTATTTTGTCTTGTCTTTACAACCAATTGACAAGCTACCCAGTAGCCTCAGTATAGATAGAGAGACCTTCCTTCAGATTTCTAGCTTCTTTAATTGTCAACTCTCCCATAATAAGAGTATCATCCACAAATTTCTCATTTGAGAAAATGAGTTTAGCTAAGGATGGTTGAATGCCATTTATTTCACCTTTTTCCACCATTTTATGGATATACCTCCCAAGGCACTCAGCAAGAATAGAAAAGAGGATAGGAGAGATAGGATCTCCTTGTCTTAACCCTCTGGTAGGTTTAAAAAAAGTAGAGTAACCCCCATTAACAATGACAAAGGAAGAAATAGTAGTTACAAGTTGCATAATAATTTTGATGACCTCCTTGTTAAAACCAAAGGAAGACAGTACCATCTGCAGAAAATGCCAATCAACTCTGTCGTAAGCCTTAGATAGGTCCAGTTTCATCATGAAGCCCTATTTTTTTGCCTTTTCCAGAGAGTGGATATTCTTATGATCCACAATGATAGAATCAAGGATTTGTCTCCCAAGAACAAAGCCATTTTTCTGGGGGGAAATAATATTTGGGAGAAACTGGAGCAGTCTAGAGGCAATAACTTTAGACATAATCTTGTATAAAGAATTGCACAGGCTGATAGGTCTAAATTCTTCCACAGTGTTGGCTCCTGGTTTTTTAGGAATAAGAACCATGAAATTTGCATTTAATTCCCTGAGAAGACATCTAGTTCCAAAGAATTCTTTAACAACAGCCAGAACATCTTGACCAATAATTTCCCAAAATTGTTGGGAGAACATCATAGGGAAGCCATCAGGGCCAAGAGATTTTTCTCCTTCGAAAGAGAAGATAGCATTTTTTGATTTCCTTGTTCGAAGGAATAGCTTGGATCATTTTTTTAGAAGGATAATCGACCAAATTAGGGATGGCAATGAGAATTTCATCCTGATTAGGTCTATTCAAATTATTATCCTTAGCTAGTAGCTTAGAGAAGTATCTTAACATTTCTGATCTAATATCTTCCTCCTTTTGAATAGATTTACCTTTTGATTGGAGATTAATTATCCTGTTAATAGCTTTATGTTTCAAAGCAGTCATGTGGAAAAATCTTGTATTTTTATCCCCTTCCTTGAGCCAAAGAGCTCTAGATCTCTATCTCTATAAAGATTCCTCCTTGGAGATAATATTATGATAATCTGCAAGAAGATTGTTTTCCTTGATTTTAGTTTCCTTTGAAAGACCCTCCTTATGGATATTGTTCTGAATTTTCTTAATTTCATTCTGCAAATTACCTTTCTGATAGAAGATATCCCCAAACACTTCCTTGTTCCATCTTTTTAGATTAATTTTAATAGTGTTCAATTTCTTAGCCATTCTATACATTTCTCCCCCTTCAACAGTGTAATTCCACCATTCCTCAATCTTATCTTCAAATTTAGGGTGAGCTAGCCACATTCTTTCAAATCTAAAGGGAAAGTTTTTTCTGCTCTTGATCTTATTAATATTTAGGGATATAGGATAATGGTCAGATCCATTATGAAGTTTGGTAGAAAGAGTGAAAAAGTACCTAGAGAACTAGTTATGGGTTAAGAGGGCTCTATCTAGTTTCACCTGAATTAACTCCTTCCCAGTACGTCTATTAGACCAGGTATAGTCAATGCCCTCCAGGTCAATATCTAACAGAGCTTCCTCATAAATAAATTCTATCAAATCAAATTTGTTGTCCATTTGGGAGTTGATCTCTCCCTTTTTTTCCTCATTTTTGAGAGGAGTGTTAAAGTCTCCCATAATCATCTAGCTGATTTCTTGAAAGAGATTATGAATATATTTCAATCTTTGCATATAATTTTGTCTACCACCTCTTGTGTTAGGGGCATAAACATTGATCAAGTTCCAGCTAAAGTTCTCCTTGAGGTAAGTGATCTTGACCACTATGAATTAAATTGCACACAACATTTTTATTATTCCAAAAAATACCTATACCACCTGAAGCTCCCTCAGAATCACCACCTATGCTCCCATAATCTTTAGACACATGCATTCTTTCCAGTTTTTCTTTAGTCATTTTAGTTTCTTGAACGAGAAGAATATCAATTTTTCTATCTCTAACCATATTCCTAAGTACATCCTGTTTATGGAGGCTATTAAGCCCTCTTATGTTCCAAGAGATGAATTTCATATTAAAGACTTGGAGAACATATCTCAAGGATGGTACGTTGTTTTCCATCCACTATATTTTGTTTTTCTTCCTGCTCTCTTTTCTTCTTATGTGATTCCCTTCCTTTCTTACTCTTAGGAGTGCCAACATCAGCCTTAAATTGTCTTCTAGTTTATACTCCCCCTTGACTATGATTTTCATGTTTTTTAGTTGATTCACATGAAGTACTATTGTTCTGATCTCCTTTTTGCCTAATGATTTGTTGAAAATTTTATTATTCTTTACCTGTGACCAATGAACTTCTTGGTTGACCAGGTTTATCTCTGAACTCAAGATTGTCTCCAGGTTTTCTTCTCTCCACAGAGCTAAAATAGGGGATAATGATTCATCCTCACTATCTTCTGAGTAATTTCCATTGAGTTCAAGTTCCCCGATGATTCCTTCATCAGGAATAAGAGAAACTGCAGTAGAAGGGGATAAATCTTCTGATCCAATCAGATTGGTTGTGTTATTAGTAACTTCTAACCCCTTCACCTTAAGTTGACCCCACTCTTGACAAGAATCAACAATGACTACTTGATCAATACTAGGCTATTTATCCAAAGTGATTTGGCTTTCAGGTTGCAAATTTTCCTCTGATTCATTACTAGGTTGTTCAAAGTAGTTTTGATTTTTTGGTAGTATATTTACCTCTGAATCATTACTGTCCACCCTCTCTATTTTTTTCTCCTATTGATCAAGATAAGGATTAACTAAAGAACTAACAGAAGTATTGGTTTTTTGTTTCCATACTTTTTTAGGTTCCCTTTTATGATCTTCTTTTTCTTTTGATTTTTTAAGCGGGCAGTGTTTAGCCCAATGTCCAACTTTTTTGCAGGAAAAACAAGCAAAGGGAAGTGATTCATATTCAAAAGATTGGATGTACTTACCCAGTTTGGATTTAATAGTGATGACCTCAGGAAGATCCATTTTATGATGTAAGTTCACACATATTCTAGCATAGAGTAATCTAGATATGGCGGCTGTCATCGGGTCAATCGATAGCAGCTCCCCAAATGCACTCATGAGACCAACAAAAACATCCTCATGCTAGTATTCCATTGGGAGGTTGGGTAGTCTCACCCAAACAGGGGCAACATCAAATATCTCAGCATTAAGATCAAGATTCGTAACCCATTTTTGAAGATCCAACGATGATTTTCCAAACATCTAGGGTCCTCCACATAGCACTTTTGATAGGTATTCCATATTTAAGAACACAAAAGAGAAAAACCCCTTTGGCATTGCTGATATATCCACTTGTCCCTTGAGTTTCCATTTGTGATAGGTAAACTCCCTAAAAATCTCAATATTAGGTCTTGTCCCTGTGAACTTACCAACCAGAGTAAGAGCCATTATGGAAACAGTGTGGTCCACAAGGGGATAAGGGATGGTTATGCCGAAGAAACCCTTGCTAATGTTTGAAATATTTTTGATATTAGGAAAAGAAGATTTTCCTGAAGGTGTGATCCTGAATAACAATAAACAGCTACCTTTGAGTAGATTCATGTTTGAAGTGTGGTCATTTTGATCAGTCAAGGCACCTTTAGATGAGCTTTCTCCTGGCCCACCATCTCAGAAAGGAGGATCCTTGACATCATCTGAATCTTTTGTGGAGCCCTCCTATGTTGATCCTCTCGCAGTCTGCTGATCTCCTGCAGTAGCAGATGCCAGGTTTCCTCCAGCATCATGTTTCCCGCCATCGCAGGATTTCAAATTCCCTCCTGCCCTCCCTTTCTCTCCAGTTCCAGCTCCGGCTCCCGCTCCTAATTCAATAATACATTATTTCATCATGGTGCAATTTATTAACAACACTGTTAAGTGTGCACTCGGTTAAGAGATTTACAATAAGACCGTTAAGTCCACCTTCTTAAAGGATTTATTCTATTTTCTACAATTGTTAGAGAGTAGTCAAAAATACTTGTTGACCTAATAGTATGCAATCTTGAATTTCTGATTACAAATCCTTTAAGTTCACAATATATATGTATCACCTACAGTGATTGATTAATACCTCTGTTCTGCTCGGTAGCCTTGAATCTTGTTCTTCATAAGTGAATTCTTCCTTTTGTGCCCTTCTCCATGAAACTCTCTGTCTAATCCATAGATGTCTGATGTGACTACAATCATCATGTTCTGATTGATTACTACATTTATTTATACAATGTATTGACCTAATTAGGTTTCACACTTTACAATAAAAACTCTATGATCAAAGGTTTATAACTTGATCTTGATCTCCTAGTTTGCATGTTTACAATCAATTAGACTGATTAAAACAATTACATATGCTTTACTTGTTCCTCAAGAAATGGTTTTACAGATAAGCATAAAGCTAATTATAAAATTGAAGTGCTTTATGTGACGTGTATCTCAAATCCACTTTTCTCAGAAATAAAACTGTCTCTTGGTAGACTTGTGCTCGGTATGCTCTATAGTTTATGCTCGGTGATGTCTTTGAACTGTCTATCGATTTAATCTAAAAAATGTTCTCTTGGTTTACTTTGTAAATTTTATGTTAGTGATAGTCTAATTTTGGTGTTCACTATGCTTGTTTGTTTCAGTGACCTCTACACTTAACTATTTCGGTGACCATTGCACTTATCTGTATGTTGTCACTCGGTGATCATGTTACCGACTGTCCAAATTTTTTTTCCATATATACTAATGACAAATATGATCATTTAGGATTATCAATCTCCCCCTTTGGCATTAGTATCAAAACTTGATATGTGCAAACTGAAATTTTCAGTATCTACACCAAGTTTTTACCTTGCCAATGAGTCCCCCTATGTGCATGCCTCAGTACGGTGTATGTACATGTTTCTCCTTTGTGTATTTCTCTCTTTGGCCTTTGACATGTTTTCCCCTTTTGACATGTTATACATATATATTCCCCTTTTACATGTATATTTCCCCCTTTCACATATAATTTCCCCTTTTTTTGAAAATAATGACAAAGGTGTAATACTTATAGCTTGTCAAGTATGTGGGCATGGGATTTTTGAATGTCTACCATTAGCTTCTCCCATTTCTCTTGGAGGTGTTCTAGGGTCATGTATTATAATGTGATTTTGGCGTGCATGTCATATATAAGTTCTTGGTAACAGACATCTCTGGGGTGACAATCAATGCTTTTTCTGAATTCATGTGTTTTGGAGCTTGGTTACCTCGTCTCAGATTTTTATTTCAGCCTTTTTTAGTTCTAGTATCAACCTTTTTGACTCTACAATCTTCTCATGATGCAATTGGAATGCATTTTCTTCAGTTGTGACACTTTGTGCACTAGCCTTAAGATCTTCATCTATCTTAGCTATCTTTTCACTATGCTCAGTAGTGAAATTCTCTATTGTGTACAACTTTTAAACTAGTTTAACTACTTTTGATAATATTGGTTCCATTGTAGTTACTAATTCAGAAATTTTTACCTTATTTTCTGCCACTTCTTGGTTGATCTTCTCGGTTAACTTGTATTAACACTTCTCCTCAGCACATTCCTCAATGACTTTATCTACATCTACATTTTATGATGTAATGGCATCGGTGAGTACTGCTAATTGATCAAGTATTAGAGCATTTTGATCAATTTTAGTGTCAGGTACTATCTGCAATAGTATTTCCTTTGTATTATTCAGGACTTGTGAGTTCTTGTGCTATTCTTGAGCTTGTCCTCTATAGCCTTTCTCTTGAAAAGTTCTCCATACTTGGTCAAGGACTTAGGATCTAGTGTTCTAGGATCACAGTCGGGTATTTCAATGATTCATCGATTGTGACTGGTGCTTTTCTTTTCTTCTTCTTCTTTGAAATAGTGCTAAAAGTAGGGGAGTGAAGGACTATTGCAAGTTCCTTCTCTATCTCTTTTTCTTTAGGTGATTATTTGGGAGGTGTGGTGCCTTGTGTATGATGCTTGGTATTGACCTGTTGGCCAGTAGTAGACATCTCTACATCAACCTTATCTATATCTGTAGCTTTTTTTGCCTCTTCAGTTTCCTTGGCATCACTCGGTTTCTCCTCTCCACTTGTTGCTTTGTGCTCTTCATTTGTATTCTTTTGCTTCACTTGTTCATCACCTTTTTCTTCTGGTATGCTTGCATTAGGTGTCTTCTCCTTTTCTTTAGTAATGATATTGATATCTTGTATCAACAAAGGCATGTGACCTGGTAGGTTTACCTGTGCAACATCCATTGTATCCTTTTCCTTTTCTTCCTCAGTGGCATCAGTTACCTGTGATGTCTTGTGTTTCCCCTAATGATTTTAATATGTGAGGTATGTCATCCATGGCCTTGATTGCCACTATTGTCAAATCAACTGGAGTGACATCCTCGATTTCATTGATGAAGATATGTTCTGGGCTTAGTGTGGCCTCTTTCTCTTCATAGTGAGGTTTCTCAGTAAGAGCCAGTACTTTCTTGGGGGCGTTGAATATTTCATTCTAAGTCTCATTGCTTTCTTTGTCAGGCTCTTGTAATCAGCCCTCTAGTACTTTGTATGCTCTTATTTTAGCTGAAAATTTCTTTGAATTCTCTTTCATTGTTTCATTAATCTCTTCAACTGTTGACTCGGGTGGCATGAGTGTGACTAGGGATCTTTCCCTTATTTGTTTCTCTGTATGCAGTGCATAATTCCACCTTGTTGATATTATGTCATTAAGCTCTTGTGGCATTTTCTTGTTGAATTATATTGGTACATACTTGTATGCAACCATTTCTTTGATTATGGCTTCTTTTGTTTTAGTCTGATTGCTGGGAGACAAGGTTAGCCATTGTCTAATCTTTCGCTGTGATATTCTCCTAGTGTTGATTATTGATTGTGCAACTTCATCAACTGTGTGAGGAAATTTTAGCTATTCTTCTTGGATTCCTTGTTCTTTCTCATCCTGCTCAGTATCTTCCTTATCCTCTTTTCCTCTTATATATCTTCTTCTTTTCCTCAATGTTTTTTTCCTAGTTTGAGGCTTTCTCTTATAAGTCCTCACTATACCTTTCTTTATCGGTGGTGAGTCTGCATCTTTTGTGGTCTGACTCCTAGTTCTTGATGTAGCAATAGTTCTTGGTTTCTTTGTTGGTGGTGCATCAGATTTAGTAGATTCAAAATCAATCAATTTTTCATCTTCACTGATGGGTGACTGTCCCTTGGTGAAATCTTGTTCTGAGTCTTCATCATTTACCGATAGTTTCTTTTCAAGTGTTTTCACCATTTTTGTCTTCTTCCTGTCGATTTTCTTCAAAACTAAGCTTGTCTTGATTCTAGACTTGGCTTCTTCATAAGTTCCAAATCTGCTCAATGATTTGTCCACTACTTCATTCAATAATGCTTCAATACCATTTGTAGCTTGATCAATGTTTCATAATCTAGTGGTGGTAACCATATTGTTCTCAATACAGCTGATTTGGTTAGAGTAGTGTTAGTATCCACTATGAAACATATGTCATCCTTGTACTATTCCACCAGTTGTGTAGGGATCCTCATTCTCTAATGCATTCTATCCTTGAAGGTAGTGAAGTATTCATCCATTAATTACATAAATTTATCCCCTAGTGACTTAAAAAATTCACTAGTTAGTGTAGTTATTGGTCGGGTCATCTCCCAATTGACATTACCAACAGATGGGAAGAAATTTTGAAAGTAGAAAAATGTGCACATGAGGAGTGGACCAAACTTACATGAATTATATTTGGCTAACCTAATTTTCCTCATATTCTCCTCTAGTTGCTTTAGTAGCAGCTCAGACAAGTCCAGTTGTAGTCCCTTCTTCACAATCTTATAAGCAGTGTCAACTGCTCCACAAGCTTTGTTGTTCAATCGGCTAGCTTAGAATACCTTGTATCCAAGTACACATGCACCGAACTTCATCTATGGGTCAGTGATTGAATTAACTTTTAAACCTCTATCGTCCAATACTACACTTGTTAACTTTTCAATCTCAGGGCGAGAAGGATGTTTTAGGGATTTATCCTTGTCGATTACTAGATAACCTGTTACTGCGTGAATCACATCCTTAGTGATTGGTTTTGGTTCATCTAACCACATTTTTCTTTCATTTACTCAGCTGATTACTATCTAAATCCACTCGATCTTGAACTCTTTTGGGAACATTAGGGCATTTGTTAACCCTTTCACCTCAATGTGTTTGTGTTCATCTTTAAGGTTTCCATCTGTGCAAAGCTTCTTGTAAGCCTCTTCAACCTCAAGATCTCTGATCTCTTCAATCTTGTAGTGGATGTATGCACGGATATCCTCAACTAGTAAAACCCTAGGAGGGATGCTCGAGAATGCTCCCTGGTCATCAGGTTGTGAAGAAACCTCAGGGAAAAATTTATACTTAGGCTCTTCACATGTTGTGTTCTTGATCTGGTTGATCTTTTTGTCTTTGATGTTCCTGATTTTTGTAACTCATGATGTGGTTGCCATTTTTGTGAAATTAGGGCTTTCTCCATAATGAACTATGAGCTTGGTAATTCTTGGTACTTACGTGATCTCTGATGTGGATGTTAGGAATCTGTTAGAGTCGCCTTTGAATTTGTTGTTAATCAATCTGCAAACTTGTCGCTTTCAGTTGCTCTTCTTCACTCTTTTGTTTTCTCATTTTTGCATGGTGAATGAATGAGCTCTTCAATGCCATATTTATAGCAAACAACCTAAGTGGCACATTAAATGAATTAGCTACCACTCGGTCTTCATTGTTTGTGATAATAAAATGCTAGGGGTAAGTGACAACTTAGTTGTAATTTTCACATTTTCACTGACGGTACTCGGTATGTAGCGAAGACTTTGTTGTATTTCATGTGTTTACCCATGATGCTTGGTTTATATTGACAACTTGGATTTTATATGTATTTGCACCAACGATGCTTGGTGTGTATTGAACAATGAGATTGGATTCACAAATTCAGAACAAGTAATACCATAGTGTATCTCCATTCATGCTAATTTGGCATATTATCTATGAATATTGGAACTAATGTAAAATATAGCTTTGTATAGTGCAGTTTTGTACTTAATTGATTTGCTTAGGTGGGGGTGGTGATATCACCAGATCCATTGGATGAGGTGTCACCAACTATGGTGCTTGGTCCATCTTTACTTGAAGCTTTCCTCCACATTTGATTTCTCATTCTCCTGATATCTTCAATAGTTTTCCCATTAGAAAAAGTGCTTAATTCTATCACTTGGTCTCTGCATTCCTTACTTAGGTGACCGACCTTATGATAGTTTAAGCATTCCATTCTGGAGTTAGTCCAGTTCCTTGAACTTTGTATCCATTTTCTCATGCATTTTGCACCTATGTGTCCATATCTACCACATTTTGTGCAATTTTACCATGTGTTGTAATCCCAGACATATGAGTTACCAACTCTTCTTGATTGATAAGAATTTTATTTTTCTTTTGGTTTCCATGCTTGCTTTTTCTTTTTCCTGCATTCATGAGATGTGTGGCCATGCATTTTGCAAGTAGAACAATATTTTTCACTGTAGGATTCCTTCTTTGGTTTTTTCACCTTAGATCTACATTCATGTGCTTTGTGTCCATGCTTGTTACAGCTATAACATTTACCTATCAATATAGAAGTGGATTTAGGAATACCTTTTCTCCTGCAAACATTTGATGTGTCACCTGGTTTTCCATAGTGATTGCATGACTGCTTCTTTGCTCTTGGATTTGTGTATACATCTTTGTTATCAACTAGGTTTGATGATTCTCCATGCTCGGTATACCCTAGACCGGTATTGTTGTTCCTTCTTCTTTTTCCATTCAGAAAATCATCCATTTTTTTTGTGCTTTCTTGATCATATCATCATGTTGTTGTTGAATCCTTACTTTATGCTTTAGTTTCTCATTTTCTTCTCTTAGTTAACCAATAGCTTCCAATTTCCCATTGAGTTATATGTTCACTCATTTGGCCTCATGAATCATAAACTATATTATTGGTGATCTCATGACGATGTTCAGTAAGTCTCTGTATTTTAGTTTCTCTCTCTTGTAACTTCTCTGTGATCTTCCTCCTATCATCAATAGCTAATGTTCTTTCTTGTTCAGCTTGTCTAGCATTATTCATAACATCAATCATCCTTACCATCTGTGTCTCTTGACCAATTTGTAGTACCTTTACTTGTTCTGTGAGATGTTGATTGATTTCATTAAGACTTGTAATGCTTCCTTAAAATGTGTCTGATGTATTGCTATATGTAGATCCTGATGACTCAAACAAAGTAGGTATCTCTTCTTCATGATAGTCAGTTTCATTGTAGCGAGATGCCATAACTTTTATTTCATCTATTATCTCTCTCATCTTGATTCTTACTTCTTTGTATTGCTCATAGAAGATCTGTATCTGCATCTTCTGATTTTCAATATTCTTCTCAAGCTTATACCTTTCCATTGTATGATCTTTTCTCTCAAGTGATTTAAACTTTTCCAAATAAGAGATCTAGCTCTAATACCAATTGTTGGAATAATGAAATGGTGTGTACTGAGAGGGGAGGGGTGAATCAGTATCCTTAAAACTTTTTATCAATTATCCTTTAGTAATATTTCCTTGCATTACCGACCATATTTCTTTTCTACCTTATGCATGTAATATCAAAACATAATTGTAATTGCATGTAAACATTCATGAAAAGTAGATACACGTGACACAAGAATTGGTAACATGGAAAACCCTTGTTAGAAGGTAAAAAATATGGTGGGGATGAAACCCACAAATATTCACTATCTGCAAAATGGAAGGTGTCGGTTAAGGCTACTAGTGTGATCACTTTTGATGATCTTACCCTGTTAGGAGTAACATTTTAGACTAGTTAGGTTTACTCGGTTAAGATATTTTAACAACACGGTTAAGTGTGCACTCGATTAAGAGATTTACAATAAGACTATTAAGTTCACCTTCTTAAAGGATTTCTTCTATTTGCTACAATTGTTAGAGAGCAGTCAAAAATACTTGTTGACTTTATAGTATGCAATCTTGAATTGTTGATTACAGATCCTTTAAGTTCACAAGATATATGTATCACCTATAGTGATTGATTAATACCTTTGTTATGCTCGGTAGCCTTGAATTTTGTTCTTCATAACTGAATTCTTCCTTTTGTGTCCTTCTGCATGAAACTCTCTATCTGATCCATAGATGTATGTTGCGGATACAATCATCATGTTTTGATTAATTACTACATCTATTTATACAATGTATTAACCTAATTAGGTTTCATGCTTTACAATAAAAACTCTATGATCAAAGGTTTAGAACTTGACCTTGATCTCCTAGTTTGCATGTTTACAATCAGTTAGACTAGTTAAAACAATTACATATGCTTTACTTGTTCCTCGAGAAATGCTTTTACAACTAAGCATAAAGCTAATTATAAAACTAAAGTGCTTTATCTAACATGTATCTCAGATCTACTTTTCTCAAAAATAAAACTGTTTGTCGGTAGACTGGTGCTCGGTATGCTTTGTATTCTATGCTCGGCAATGTCTCTGAACTATTTGTTGGTTTACTTTGTAAACTGTGCTCTCAGTTTACTCTATCAATTATCTGTCGGTGATAGTCTGATTTTTTTGTTCACTGTGCTTGTCTATTTTGGTGACCTCTGTACTTAACTGTTTCGGTGACCATTGCACTTGTTTGTATGTTGTCACTTGGTGATCATGTTACTGCTAGTCCAAAAACTATTACCTTGTATACTAGTGACAAATATGATCCTTTAGGATTATCACCATCCACAAAATTCATTGGATTTTCCTATTCGTGATCTCCCAATGTGTGTGCAATATGTATTTATTCTTTTTAGCATGAGATTGACAACCTTGTGAGAGGGCTTGGGCCAGAATAATCCATTTTAGCACAAGTCTTTGAATTTTTTTTGGGCATTGCTCCATAATCAGTCAAGCATCCATATCCCTGAAAGAGTTACCTCTATTTTTCTCTTAGTCTTGCTCCACAACCAATCAGACATCCATAGCCCAGTGGAGCTGGTTACTAGAATGATCCCCCTTTTGGTTTCTATTATCTTTTATATTCTATTTTGAGAATATTAAATCTCATTAAGTATGTAGCGATTGTTGGTCCCACTGAGAGGGGGTGAATTAGACAAATTCAAACTTAAATACTTAAAACTTAGCTCACTGATTCACTTGGTAGAACTGAATACAGTAATAACTGATTCACCAAATAATTAATAACTTAAACAACCATACATCTCATAATATGCAAATCAATCATTCAAACTCAGTTAACACTAGATTTAACAAGGAAACCCAATATGGGAAAAACCTCCGCGGGAATTGTGACCCATAATAAAAAAAAGTACCTTTCTAAAGTATGCTCGGTTAAGAACTTATCCTATTAAATATTACAAACACATTTGCTACATGTGACCCTATTAAGGGATTTACCTCAGATCTATTAAGATTTTCACCCTATTAGTAGTGGCCTTACTAGAAGACTTTAAACACTCTTTTGGAATGTCACATATGTCTAGGATTTACACATAGGACTGTTAAATCCACTCGGTTAAGAGATTTTCTCTGTTACAAATGCTAATAAGCAACAATAAAAATTTGGTCTATAAATATAGCAACTACCTTTTTCTTGTGTCAGATCCTTCATTCTCACATGAATACTGGCATCTCATACTCTATTTTTCTCTGCTTGAGACTGTAGATTTCTCTCTTTATGCTTCTATGTTCTTCTCGATAACTTTGTTCTTCAGCTTCTTCTTCTTCTTAATTCAACTTTCCAGTATCATATAATCTCTGTTTATTTCTCATCCTTTATATAGACAAAATTTTGCCTCTTAATCTTCTTTTTTAGGTTTTCCATCATTTGTTCTTAGTCGTTCGATTATCTTATTCATAAATCTAGCTATGTAAACCGTTAACCTTTTGCCTCGTAACTTGAACTTTTTCTTGGAAATCTCATAATCAAGTTTAACCGCTTAATCTTTGCCTTAGATCTTCTCATTAAAAATTCTTGCTCGTAGATATTCTTAAAAACTTCCTTTAATTCTTAACAACATCCAGATCATCATAGCTTCGTATTAAATTGGATCTTATCATCATTTTCAATCAATATTCTATACTCAGTAATTTGCTTTGTAACTCAGTAACTAACTTCATTCACTGCCCGGTACCTAACTCATTCTTGATACTCAGTAACTGAAACTAGCTGACTCTGTCTAGCTTAGTATAGTAACTATTTTCAGTCATAACTTAACAATTTGCAATTTTTGACTTAATCAATCAAGTGTACTGACTTGATAACATCAAATATATAGTAGAAAACAACTATATCAACATTACTTCATCATTGTATGATCTATATTTGTCACCCATTTAAATTCTCCTTCTTATGATATGGTAACTCAAAAAAAAATCAGTAAATCAATTGTTTGACATCAATGACAAAATAACAACTAATTTAACCATTTCTACAAACATGTATACCTATTATCACTCAGTCTTCATCATCTCCATTAGTTTATCAACAATCTCCCTCTTTGACATTGATGACAACACTATAATAGTACTGTAGCAGTTGATGTTAGAATAACTTAGAGGGGTGGGGGTGAATCAGTGGAATCAAAAATATTCCAATAAATTAAGCCGAAAGCCTATTACCACAATTATAAGCCTCTAGTTAACTTTAGTCCTACAAGATGAACGCCTTGAAATAATCTCAACAAATAACTACTGCTCAGAGTTCACTGTTAAACCTTATTTTTACTATTTACTGATTAGTAGTATTTTATTTACCGAAATGCAAAAAATAACTCAGTGTATACTGATCAATCCAGATTAGTTATGTGTAATGAAAAACACTAAAGTAATGACTCATAAACACATTGACACATGGATTTTTAACATGGAAACCATGTTAAGAGAAAAACCACTTGGGATCGGTAACCCAAAATTTTCAATCTTCTAAAGTGAGCTCAATGAAGAGACAACCCTGTTAAAGGTTACAAACACATTGTTAGGTGTGACCTTGTTAGAGGATTTAAATAGAATAGTTTATCACTTGACATTGGGCATCTCTATGCTACCTTTATGACCAAACCCAATGTAGTTTTTCAATTGGTATCTAGCATCTCATGCTATCTTCATGACCAAACCTTTTGATATTCCTTAGGATTTATCTCAATATAGGAAGGATTTCTAAGTCTTGCTCGGTTAAGAGACTTTATGATCCAATGGTTAAATTGAAATATTAAATGATTTGTTCACATATACAACTATACTTTGCAGATTTTCAGATCTATTGTAAGCTCATAATACCTTTTTGATCAATGTATCTTTTCAATACATTTGCTCCACTTCTTTCTGCTCAGTGATGTTGTGCTTCTCTGTTGCTCGGTGTCCATATAATTAGCTTTGTTCTTCATCTTGATTGATCAGGTCTGCTTGAATACTTCTTTCTTCATCATTTTCTCTTCAGCATCTTCTTTCTCTATTCAACCATAATTTACAATGAATTAGCTTGTCTCTTTATAAACATGATTTTACCATTTCTCAGTTCTTGACTTTCTTATTCTTGGCGTGATCCACAATTCTAGCCAATCTTGCTTTAAAGATTTACTTTAGTTTTATCCCATAGATTTCTCTTTGATAGTTGGAATAAAATAGATTTAAATATTTCTCTTATCTCTGGCTTTAACTTGTCACTAAAAACAATATTAACAACTATTTACTTCCTTCTTTATCTCTTGCCAGCTAAGTCTTTTGTCATTTATGAACTTCAGTTCCTTTTGGTGTTTTGACTCTTTGTTAGCTTCAGACAACACTTCAGTTCTCCTTGAGCATCTCCGTTAGGGTTTTCTATCCGTCGGGCATCACTGTGAAGTTCTGCTCATCGGTAATGCTTGTGATTCTACTCATTGGTAATGCTTGCTTGGGTTTCTTGCTCAGGTATCACTATGACTTTCTTCTCGGGTTTCTTTGTCCATCGGGGTGCAATGCCCGTCGATGTTTGTAGTCACTTAGTGAATAGTGATCTTTTATGCATTACTAAAAGCATAACCTTAATATTTCTGATTCTCTGAAGTCTTTGAAACTTTGAATATAACCAATCAGATTATATCAAGTTGACATCAATGAAAATATAATACATTAACTAATTTAATGTCTTGCATTAACTTTATGCAACTTGGTGATCATCAACTTAACATCTTCAAATATTCAATCAGTTATAGTTCATCAATCTCTCCCTTTGGCATTGGTGGAAACACACTACATTATCACACTATATTATTACTAATACAATATGAAATATATCAGTTGTAGTTCATCAATCTACTAATTTCATTGTTCTATAACCAATACAAATGTTTGGCTCTTGGTAAGCTCATATAGCTTAGATTTGTTTCTTGCAGAGTGCTTTCTTCAATCTTCAATCCCTTCACTGGATAGATGTAGCGGGATCTGATTCTTTCTCTAATGTTGTCTCTCCCTTTGATTTTTCCTCTCCTTGATCATCTCTTTTTCCTTTGACAGCAATATAGTCATCTCTCCCTTTACAGGTTACATCTCTCCCTTATGATGTCTTCTCTCCCTTTGATGGATATTTCATATGTAATCTCTCCCTTTGGATAATGATTATATCTCCCTTTGAATTCTTAGGAACTTCTCTCCTTTTGACAACAATGCCAAAGTTAACATTGATCATGCCAATGTTATAATATACTCCTTGAATTTCCCTATCCATTAGCAATATAGTGACTCTAGTGTTCGGTGTAGATATGTACCTTGTTGTGTACTGATGTATCCATGTAGTCCATTTTTGTGCTTGCATCAACATGAATGATCTTCTGATTATGTATAGGTTGATGCAGCCTCCTAGTCAGCTTATTGACCAATAGACAAGGGTCAGACCCCTTGTTTGTTTCTCAGGTACTCAAATGTATCTTTAGGCAATGGCTTTGTGAATATATTGGCTAATTGTTCCTTTGATGAAACATATTCTAGTATCACTTCTTTTTCTTGCACTTGTTCTCTTAAGTAATGATACTTGATTGCAATATGCTTAGTCTTAGCATGCATGACTGGATTCTTAGAGATGTTAATTGTACTAGTATTATCACAATAGATAATTACTGGTTCAATAATTTTCATATTCATACCTTCCGATAACTGTTTGATCCATGCAATATTAGAGAAGTTTGCAGCAGCAGCCACATATTCTGCTTCTGCAGTAGATTGTGAGATGCATCCTTGCTTCTTGCTGATCCATGTGACAAGTTTGTCACCCATGAAGAATTCTCCTTCAGTTGTTCTCTTTCGGTCATCCAAGTTTCCATCCAAATTAGCATATGTATAGACTTGAAGCTCAAATTTGCCTTCTCTTTTATACCATAAGCCATAGTCCTCGGTGTTCTTGAGATATCTCATAATTCTCTTGACAACAGTCATGTGTGATTCTTTGGGATTAGCAAAGAATCTTGTAACTATTCCAACTACATGTGATATATCTAGTCTAGTATGAACAACATACATTAGTTTGCCAATCATTGATCTATACAAGGTCTAATTTACTTCATTTGATTTGTCTTCTTTTGTCAACTTGCATCCGGTTGCCACAGGTGTTCCAACTGGTTTGGAATCTTCCATTTTGAATATCGTCAACTCTTCCTTGATGTATTTGGATTGTGTGATATATATGCATGCATCTTGTTGAAGAATCTCTAGACCAAGAAACAATTTGATCTCCCCAAACATTGACATCTCAAACTCTTTTCTCATTTCATTAACAAAGGATTTACATAACATATCATTACCCCCTAATATGATATCATCAATAAATATTTCAGCAATCAGAATATTACCATCGGTATCTTCTTTTAAGTACAGATTGCTATTTTCACTTGTTCTTACAAATTCAATGCTTATGAGATAGGAGTGAAGTATTTCATACCAGGCTCTAGGTGTTTGTTTCAATCCATACAAAGCTTTGTGTAGTCTACATACCATGTTCCTCTTGTCTGGATAAAAAAACCCTTCTAGTTGCTCAATGTATACCTCTTCTTCTAGTATTCCATTTAGGAATGCAGATTTGACATCCATTTGGTATACCTTGAATCCTTTGAATGCAGCATAAGAAAGTAAAATTCTTACTCCTAGTCTAGCAATAGGTGCAAAGGTTTCACCATAGTCAATACCTTCTTCTTGTGCATATCCATTGCATACTAACCTTGCTTTATTCCTTGTAACTTCTCCATTCTCATTTATCTTATTTTTGAATATCCATTTTGTATCGATGACATTCTTGTCATCTAGTCTCGGTACTAGTGTCCATGTCTTGTTATTCTCAATCTATTCTATCTCTTCTTTCATAGCATTTACCCATTCTTCATTTTCAAGTGCATTATTAACAGATTTAGTTTCAAAATCACAAATTAAACATCTAGTGTTCAGTGACTTACTTATTTTTTTCATTCTAGACTTCTTGTCTCCCATGATCTGGTTTTGTGGATGATGTCTTCTGACATACTTGGAAATTTTTGGTTCACCTCTATTTTCATCATTCTGATCATCATCTTGACCTTCATTCTGATCTCCATCGCTTAGAACATCATTTTGAGGTATTCCTTGATTTTTGGTATTTGCAGCATGATGCTTGGGTGCAATGTTCTGTGGCTCGGGAGCGATACACTGTTTCTTGGGTAGAGTGTTAGGTTATTCAGTGTAAACAAACCTGTTGTAGTCTTCTGGTTCTTTTCTTCTTTCCTCATCATTTTTCTCTACATATTCATCTATTCTGGTATTTGCACTTTCAATGATCTTGTTAGAGGACTTGTTAAGACATTTATAAGCCTTGTTCCTGGTAGAATACCCTAGAAACGTACCTTCATCACTTTTGGAGTCAAGCTTTCCATTTATATCATCTTTCAAAATATAACATTAACTACCAAAGATTCTAAAGTAACTTACATTGGGTGTGTAACCATACCAAAGCTCATAGGGTGTCTTTTTGGTGTCTTTCTTCAATTGTACTTTGTTTAATGTGTAGACATCAGTACTGACAGCTTCCCTCTAGAATTTTGGAGTGATTTTTTTTCTCTATCATCAGTGTTCTTGCACAATCAATAATGGATTTGTTTCTCCTTTTAGCAATTCCATTTTTTTGCGGTGTTCTTGGTGTAGAAACCTGTCTTTTAATTCCATGCTCATTACAATAGTTATTAAATTCATCAGAAACAAATTCTCCTCCTCTATCTAATCTCAAGAATTTCAATTCCTTGCCACTTTGTTTTTCAACCATAGCTTTATACCATTTAAACATCTTGAATGCTTTTGATTTTTCTTTTAAGAACATAACTATCATCATTCTAGAATAATAATCTACAAAGAGAATGAAATATCTATCTTCAGAGTAACTCTTTGTTCTCATGGGTCCACATAGATCAATATGGACTAATTCTAGAATGGCATTAGATGTATGGGTTTTTCTCTTGAAACTAGACTTTGTCATCTTACCTTTTTGACAATTCTTACACATGATATGCTCGGGCTTTGACATGCTTGGTAAGCCTCTTACTTTCCTTTTATTTCTTATCTTAATCATGTTATCAAAATTCACATGACATAATATTTTATGCCATAACCATATGTCTTCATTTCTATCCGTTAAACAAGTAGTGTTTATATCATCAAGATAGAATAGGTTACCTTTTGTATGTTCACCGGTTCCGATCAACCTTCTTGATTCATTAAAGATCTTTGCCTTCTTGTTCTCAAATGCTACTTGGTGACCTATGTTATTTAGCTATGAAACACTCAATAGATAATAATTAATTCCTTTTACTCAGTATGCATTTTCAAATTTGATTAGGTTATTCAATATTATGGTTCCTCTACCTTCGACTGGACAAGGTGTGTCATTACCCATTCTTACTTATCCACCATTATAGTACTCAAAAGTTTCAAACTTTTGTTCATCACCGATCATGTGGTGAGTGCAGCCACTATCTATAATCCATACATTATTCTTACTAACCTTAGATATGAGTGCAATCTCTACATACCTTTCTTCTTTGTTTGAATCATCCTTCATGGCCACAAATACCATCTCAATGTCTTCATCAGATTCGGTATTAGTATCTCCATCTCTATTCTCAGGTAGGTAACAAGCTTTTTTCCCTTTGTCCTTGTAGTCTCGGGTATCTCTTCTGTCAGATTGTCGGTTGCTTTGGTAATCTCTGTTGTCACTTCTATCAAACTTCTTCTCAAAAGATCTATCATTACCTCCATCATATTTTCTTTTGTTAGGACATCTAGTAGCAAAATGTCCAATCTCTTTACAATTAAAACATACAAGTGGTAATTAACCTCTGTATCTACCTTTGCCTCTCTGCAATCTTCTAGCCATTAGTGCTTCAATCTCATCAAGATATTGGTCACCACTATCACTTTCACTATCATTTCTAATAGTGTGTTTATGACTTGACTCACTTATTTTCAAATAATATTTGAATGCAGACTCAATAGATGGTAAGACACTATTCTCAAATGAAATCAGTCTACCAATCAGACTATCTAGAGTAACATTAGTGTTTGCAACTGCTCTCATTTCTTTTATAGCAGATACTCTAATAGCATATACAGGCAGTAAGGTTCTTAGGATTTTACTTACCACTATCTCTTCTTCAAGTATGCCTCCAACTCCTTGGATAGCATTGAATACTTTTATTCTGCAACTGTACTGAGTGATATTTTCTCCTTCTCTCATTCTTAGGTCATCAAATTTTCCTCTTAGGCTTTCTGCCTTAGCTCTTAGTACATTAGCATCTCCTCCATGTACCAGCTTCAATTTATCCCACATTTTCTTAGCAGAGGTGTAGGTTTGACATCTTCAAATTCAGCATCAAAGAGTGAGGAAGCAAGTTCTATCATCATAGAATTATGCTCATGCTATTCTCTTAATTTCTCAAGTTTGTGAGGTCATGTAGGCAGCACAAATTTAGTATCCAAGTATTGAGTAACATCATTCCCAATACCTGATAGGTGGAGTCTTATTCTACTTTTCCATGATGCAAAGTTGTCTTTGTTCAACTTGGGCACATCTTGTTTGCTCATATGGTGATCTTTTTCTTGAGCTGTTAAACTCCCTTTCTAAGCACACAAGCTCTGATACCAATTGTTAGAATAACTGAGAGGGGGGGTGAATCAGTGGCCTCAAAACAAATTTGAATAAATTAACCCAAAAACTTATTACCACAATTATAAGCCTCTAGTTATCTTCATTCCTACAAGATGAATGCCTTGAAATAATCTCAACAAATAACTACTACTCGAAGCTCACTATTAAACCTTATTCTTACTGTTTTACGATTAGCAATCTTTTATTTATCAGAATGCAGTAAATAATTGAGTGTATACCGATCAATCTAGATTAGTTATGTGTAATGCAAAACACTAAAGTAATGACTCATAAACACATTGACACATGGATTTTTAACATGGAAACTCTATTAAGGGAAAAAACACTTGGGACCGGTAACCCAAAATTTTCACTCTTCTGAAGTGAGCTCGGTGAAGACCCAACCCTGTTAAAGGTTACAAACACACTGTTTGGTGTGACCTTGTTAGACGATTTAAATAGAATAGTTTGTCACTTGATATCGGGCATCTCTATGCTACCTTTATGACCAAACCCAGTATAGTTTATCAATTGGTATCAGGCATCTCATGCTATCTTCATGACCAAACCTTTTGATACTCCTTAGGATGTATTTCAATATAGAAAGAATTTTTAAGTCCTGCTCAGTTAAGAGACTTTCTGTTCCAATGGTTAAATTGAAACAGTAAATGATCTGTTCACATATACAACTATACTTTGTAGATTTTTAGATCTATTGTAAGCTCATAATACCTTTCTGATCAATGTATCTTTTCAATAAATTTTCTCCACTTCTTTCTTCTCGGTGATGTTTTGTTTCTCTATTGCTCGGTGTCCACAGAATTAGCTCTATTCTTCAGCTTGTTTGATCAGGTCTAATTGAAGACTTCTTTCTTCATCAATTTCTCTTCGACATCTTCTTTATCTATTCACCCCTAATTCATAATGAATTATCTTGTCTCTTTATATACATGATTTTACCATTTCTTAGTTCTTGACTTTGTTTTTCTTGGTGTGATCCGCAATTCTAGCCAATCTTTCTTTAAATCTTTACTTTAGTTTTATCCCGTAGATTTCTCTTTGACAACTGGAATAAAAAAAATTTGAATCTTTCTCTTATCTCTGGATTTAACTTGTCGATAAAAAAAATATTATCAACTAGTTAACTCCTTCTTTATCTATTTCCAGCTAAGTCTTTTGTTGTTTCTGAACTTCAGTTCCTTTCGGTGTTTTGACTCTTTGTTAGCTTCAGTCAACACTTCAGTTCTCCTCGGGCATCTCTGTCAGGGTTGTCTGTCCATCGGGCATCACTGTGAAGTTCTTCTCATCAGTAATGCTTGTGATTCTGCTCATCAGTAATGCTTGTGATTCTACTCATCGGTAATTCTTGCTCAGGTTTCTTGCTTGGGTATCACTATGACATTCTTCTCGGGTTTCTCTGTCCTTCAGGGTGCACTATCTGTCAGTGTTTGTAGTCACTTAGTGAATACTGATGTTTTATGTATTACTAAAAGCATAACCTTAATCTTTCTGATTCCCTGAAGTCTTTGACACTTTGAATATAACTAATCAGATTATATCAAGTTAACAACAATGAAAATACAATACATTAACTAATTTAATGTCTTGCATTAAATTTCTGCAGCTTGGTGATCATCAACTTAACATATTCAAACATTCAATCAGTTATAGTTCATCAATTGATGATGGCAACTCTCAATATCGTCAATCTCTGTCATTACTCCCTCTGAGTTGATAGTTTTGTTTCAGATCTTAAAATTGTTCACTGTTCTCCCTCTTGGATAAATCTTTTGATATTGTAGCATACATTCTGATTCTCCTTCATGAGTAAATAATATCAATTCATTCTCTCCCTTTGTCATCAATATCTCCCTTATGGATAGATATCATCAATTCATTCTCTCCCTCTTTGACAATAATGTGAAAAAAGCATACTCTTGAAAACTTGTTTCAGCAGTGGATTGTACCTTACATGTACAAATATTCATTACATACAAAAATCTCTACACAACTTTAGGAATCACCTAAAGTATGTCATACTAACATCAATTCAAGAATAGATATTCTAATAAAGTACAAAATTAATGTAGCATGCCTCATGCTTCTTTGTGAACATTAGATAGGGGAAGAACCCCTAATTTACCTTAGATATAGTCAAAAGCATCCTTTGGTAGTGGCTTTGTAAAGATATCAACCAATTTTTCCTTTGAATTCGCATATTCTAATAACACATTTTTCTCTTGAACTTGATCTCTCAAGTAATGATACTTGATATAAATGTGCTTGGTCTTTGAATGCATAACCAGGTTCTTTGATATGTTGATAGCACTTGTGCTATCACAAAAAATAGTTATAGGATCTAAGATAATATCTTGCATACCTTCAAGTAGCTATTTGATCCAAACAATGTTTGCACAATTCATGGAAGTAGAAACATATTATGGTTCAATAGTAGACTGTGAAATGAAACTCTGCTTCTTTCTTATACATGTGACCAATCTTTCACCTAGAGAGAATACTCCTCCACTAGTACTTTTCTTGTCATCAATGTTTCTAGCTCAATCTGCATCAGTGTAGACTTTCAGATCAAAAGTACCTCCTTTCTTGTATAATAAACCAAAATCTTCAGTTCCTTTAGATATCTAAAGAATCTCTTGACTGCAAACATATGTGTTTCCTTAGTATTAGAAGAAAATGTTGCAACAATTCCAACATCGTGTGCTATATCAGGTCTGCTGTGAACAACATACTGCAATTTACCAATCATGGATCAGTAAAGATTATTATCCACCTCTTGTGTCTCATCTTCTTTACATAATTTACATCCGGTGAGCATCAGTGTTCCAACAGGCTTGGAATCTTCCATACCAAAATTTTTGAGGATCTCTTTGATATACTTAGCTTGTGTAATATATATCCCTTCTACAAATTATTGTATCTATAGTCCTAGAAATAACTTAATCTCTCCAAACATTGATATTTCAAACTCTTTTCTCATTTCATCGGCAAATGATTTACATAAGGTGTTATTGCCTCTAAAAATAATGTCATCAACAAATATTTAAGCAATCAAAACCTTGTTGTCACTATCACACTTCAAGTAAACATTATTGTTATCACTTGTTCTTTGAAATCCTATTTTGATTAGATAAGAGTGCAATCTCTCATACCATGCTCAAGGTGCTTTCTTCAAACCATAAAGAGTTTTGTGTAATTTGCATACCTTGTTATTTTTGTGCTCTCAATGAATCCTTCATGTTGTTCAATGTAAATTTCTTCTTCCAGTATCCCATTCATAAATGCAGACTTGACATCTATTTGATAAACTTTGAATCCTTTGTAATCCACATAAGCTAGAAGTATTCTAACTACTTCTAATCTAGCAACAGGTGAAAAAGTATCTCCATAATCAATACCTTCTTCTTGCACATAACCTTTGTAAACTAGTCTAGATTTATTTCCAATAACTTCTTTATTCTCATTCAGCTTGTTTTTGAAAATCCATTTAGTACCAATAACATTTTTATCCTTTGGCCTAGGTACTAAAGTCACTGTACTATTCTTTTCTATCTAATCAAACTCTTCTTTCATTGCTTTCATCCAATCTTCATTCTCTAGTGCTTCTTTAAATTTATTTGGCTTAAATGAAGATATCAAACATGTATTTTCCCTTACCTTTCTTCTTGTCATCACTCTAGCATCTTTATTTCCAATAATCTTGCTCAGGGATGTTGATGACAATTATTCAATTGTGTATTGTCATTGATGTTACACATGTATATGCACCTATGTAGTGATGCTACACAAATGTCTACATCCAAACCAAGCATAGTTAGTGTATGCCAAGTGAATCTCAGTGTTTTATGAGCTCAGTCGGGTATTGAAGAAATTTAGTTCTTACCGAATTCACTCGGGCATTACAGTGTTGGTCGGGCATTGAAGAATTTTAGTGTTGACCGAGTTAAATAGTTAGTGTCATCTAAGTAATAGATGATTACATTTTATGTTTAATTGGGCATATGAGGCTGACATATTTAAGTTTTATTGTTCAGTTGGAAGGTTATAAAGGTCGAATTGACAAGGTCTATCATATATATATATAAGGTCAAGTTTGGATTGTAAAGTGGAAGTAATTGAATAAGTGGATGAACATGATATGAAGAGTAGAGCCAAAATTAGATGAGATTCTGATTAAGGATAGATCATCTGGACAGAGATGCAATAGAACATTTGATCAGTGAGGATCCAGTTTACAACCAGAGCAAGATATGAATCAGCAAAGAAAGTTGCATATACAATCAGGTCAACCATTGTTACTTTCTAACAATTGTAGCAATTATTCAAATCTCTTAACATAGTAGACTTAATAGTCTTTTGTATATCCTCTCACAAGGTGACATTTCTATATTGAAGTATTTGAAGACCTCTAACAAGGCCACTCCTTATAGGGTGATTAAATCCTCTAATAGGGTCACACCTAACAGTGTGTTATGGTAACCTTTAACAGGGTTGTCTCCTAACAGGGCTCACTTCAGAAGAGTGAAAAATAATAACTAGCTGCAATTGGTCATTTTTCTCATATTGGGGTTCCACGTTAAATCTTGGTGTCATCTGTGTTCATGCTATTTACTTTATGTTTTATTTTTCTGTACATAATCTCTAAAAGGACAATTACTTTAAATATCTCAAGATTGATTAGTTCTCTGAGTTACAACAGAATATCTTAATTGACCAAGTGACAGTGATATATTGGTCAAGACATCTAAGGGACTTGGATTTGTTTTTGTAGTAACTGATTCACCCTTCCCCTCTCAGTTACTCATCTCATTTGCAACAATTGGTATCAGAGTGCCAAGTGCTTGCAAGGAAGGTTTAAAGGCCTAAGCTAAAGATCAGAGACGTCTTACAAAAGGGAGATCACCAAGCTGAATAAAGACAACTTTCAGACATGGAAGAAGCTGATGAAGATATATTTATCTACTATTGGAGATAGTGGTTTTCAATTCATGGATAAAAAATATGTGGAACCACCGATACCTTTGACTGTGGAACAAATGGTGGACAGGAAGAATCATAATATAATGATGACTGATATAACTTCTTCACTCAGCTACTCAGAATTTGATGAGGTCAAGGACCGCCCTACTACCTTTGATATGTGGAACAAAATGCATGATATTCATGGAGGAGATGAAAATGTAAAGAGAGCCAAAGCAGAAAGTCTCAAAGGTCAGTTTGATATGATGAAAATGAAAGAAGGAGAAAACATTACAAAATACAGTGAAAGAATCAAGAAAAGTGTAAGTGCCATCAGAGCTACAGGTGGAACAATTGAAGATACTACAGTGGTTAGTAAGGTGTTGATAACTTTACTTCCTATCTATGTAATTAGATTTTTAGCTATTCAAGAGATGAGGTGCATCAATTATATATCTCTAGATACATTGATTGGAAGGCTACCATCATTTGAGTTGGACAATTTTGACAATTATTCTCCTAACACTAGCAATCTTGAGTCTACATTCAAATCTAAACTAAACCTTGGAAAGAAGGATAGATACTCTAAAAATAAATAGACTGACAGTGACACCGATGATGAATCTGATGAAAAAGATATGGAAATCATTGAAGCACTACTTGCAAAGAGAGTTGCCAAAGGAAAAGGTAAATACAAAGGAAGAAAACCATTAATTTTCTTTTCACGTAATGAGGTTGGTCACATTGCTGCTAAGTGTCCTAACAAAGATGACAAAGATGAGAGAAATTTCAACAAATATAAAGGCAAGAAAGATTTCAAAAGTTACAAAAATTACAAGGACAAAGGTAAGAAATCTTGTTATATTGCTAAAGATTCTGATAGTGATGAAGATGAAGATGAAATGGTTTACATTTTCATTAAGGATGAGTCGGATAATGAAGATGATGAAAATACTGCACTGCTCTCTCATATTAGCAAAAATGATACTTGGATAGTTAATAGTGGTTGTTCTCACCACATGAATGGTGATAAAACAAAATTTGAAACTCTTGAGCACTATGATGGTGGGAGTGTCAGTTTTGAGAATAATGAACCTTGCTATGTGAAGGGTAAAGGTTGTATTTCTCTAACTGAAGGAATTAAATGTGATAATGCTTATTGGGTTGAAGGAATAAGGCAAAATCTACTAAGTTTGGCACAATTGAATAACATTGGTCTCAAGCTAGAATTCATGAATGGTAAGGCCAAGCTCCTGGATGGTAAAGGAACCCTAGTGGGAACTGGAAAAGAAAAAAAAGGTAATCTATTTTATCTTGATCTCAATGAAAGTTCATGTTTTATTGCACAAGTAGAAGAAAGTTGGTTATGGCATAAAAGGTTGTTTCATGTGAACTTTGATAACATGGTTAACGTAAGAAAGAACAAAAGAGTAAGAGGTATTCATGTTTTAAAGAAACCTGAATTGGAAACATGCAAACAATGTCAAATTGGGAAAATGAGAAAATCTAGTTTCAAGAGCAAGAACTATAATACTGAAGAAGTCTTGGAATTGGTACATACTGATCTATGTGGACCAATTAGGACAAAAGTTACACTAGAGAGAAGTATTTCATTCTATTTTTCGATGATCATTCCAGAATGATGACTGTTATATTTCTCAGAGAAAAATCAGACGCTTTTCAAGAATTCAAATGGTACCTTGCCAGAGTTGAAAAGGAAACAGGAGAGAAACTAAAATGCCTAAGATCTGATAGAGGAGGAGAATTCATTTCTAATGAATTCAATTAATTCTGCAATGAAAGAGGAATCAAGAGGCAAGTATCTACCCCTGGTACACATGTTAGAAGATATAAATAAAGTAAACTAGATTTAGGAAAGAATCCAAGAGAGAGTGCAGAAATAAAAAAGTTTACCATAAATGAAACGATGATCCAAGAACAATCACCAAGATCACCAAAATGCTCA
>MU225744.1:169981-252519 GCA_018584345.1 Thuja plicata | reverse complement strand
TATCTAATTTCCTTATTAAAGGAATTACATAAAAAGAGTTGTCCTCCCACTAGAGGACAAAATACATGTAGGGATTCCAAATGAATCTCCTAATTAAAATACAAGTAAAGATTAGATATTCTAACAACACCACAACAAAATTTAATAGCAGAAAGAAGAAACAGATCCATCGTGGATTGTGCAAGAACCTTAATGATTGAAAAGAATGTTGCTACCAAATACTTGAAGGAAGCCATCAGCATTGTAATTCACACCTTGAATAGAGTTCAACTAAAGAAAGGTACTGAGAAGACACCTTTTGAATTATGGTATGGCTATAAACCTAATGTTCATTATTTTAAAATATTTGGAAGTAGATATTACATCTTAAAAGAAGCAAGAAATGGAAAATTTGATGTAAAAGGAGATGAAGGCATATTCCTAGGCTACTCCTATAAAAGAAAAGCATATAAATGTTTGAATCTTTCTACTCACAAAGTCATAGAGAGTGTACATGTAAAGATTGATGAGTTTGTAGAAAAATGTGAAGAATAAAGCAGTAAAGAGCCTGAGGACTACATAAATTTTGTGTACTATGAGCCTGATACTATACCTAAGACACAAGAAATGGTAATTAGAAAGAAATATTGTCAACCATTGAATTCATCAGTACAAACTATGTTACAAACTGTACAACTTGAGCTGCTAGCATAGCAAACCAAATCACAGACAGAGGGAACCGAGTATCAGACACTGGAAACTGAGTCACAGATAATGAAACCTGAGTCTCAGACAGTGAAACCCGAGCATCAGACAGAAGAACATGAGACAATATTTGAGTATGGTGAAAATAGTGGAGCAAGCCCAGAATCAAGAAGGAAGGATCTTGTACTTGTCAAATATGTCAGAAGGCATCATGCACCTGAGCAAATAATTGGAGATCAGACAGAAGGTATAATGACAAGAAATAAAATTAAAGGTACATGTTTTCTTAGTGAAATTGAACCTAGATCTATCAATGATGCATTGAATGATGAAAGTTGGATAGAAGCAATGAATGAAGATATTGAGTAGATCAAAAAGAACAAGACCTGGACTCTTGTACCTAGACCAAAAGACAAGAATGTAATTGATATAACTAAGTGGGTTTTTGGAAAAAAGATTAATGAAAAAGGTGAAGTTTCTAGAAATAAATCTACATTAGTATGTAAAGGATATGCTCAAGAAGAGGGTATTGATTATGGAGAAACTTTTGCTCCTGTTGCAACACTTGGAGGAGTCAGAACTCTTCTGGAATATGTTGCAAACAAAAGATACAAGGTATATCAAATGGATGTAAAATCTACATTCTTGAATGGAATCCTACAAGAAGAAGTCTATATTGAGCAACCTAAAGGCTTTGTAGATCCTAATAAGAGGAATATGGTCTGCAAATTGCACAAAGCCTTGTATGGACTGAAACAAGCTCCAAGAGCCTGGTATGAAAGACTGCATGGTTATCTAGTAAGTATTAGATTTTAGAGAACTAATGATAATAGTAGCTTGTACATCAAAGAAGGCCCTAAAGACAAGATACTATTAGCATAGATATTTTTTGATGATATATTATTCACTGGATATGATGATTTATGCAAAGCATTCTCTGTAGCTATGAGTAAGGAATTTGAGATGTCTATGTTTGGTGAAATCAAATTCTTTGTTGGGTTACAAGTTCATCAGATGAAGGATGGTATCTACATTACTAAGTCAAAATACATCAAAGAGATACTGATAAAATTTGGAATGGAATATTTCAAACCAGTTGGGACACCTATGTCTACTAGACATAAGTTGTCTAAGGATGATGATTCAAAGGAGGTAAATAAGACTACCTACAGGTCCATGATTGGTAAACTATAATATGTTGTTCACACCAGACCTGATATTACATTAGCAGTTGGTACTGTTGCAATGTTTTCAGCTAATCCTGGAGAAAATCATTTGATGGCTATCAAAAGGATTATGAGATACCTTAAAGGTACTGAAGATTATGGATTATGGTATAAGAAAGGAGGAAACTTTGACTTGAGGATTTTTACTGATGTTGATTGGGAAGGAAGTGTTAACGATGGGAAGAACACAAGTGGTGGAGCATTCTTTCTTGGAAAGAGGTTAGTCTCCTAGACTATAAAGAAATAGAACTGCATTTCTCAGTCTACAGTAGAGGCAAAGTATGTTGTTGTAGTAGTCAATAGTTCAAACATCATATGGTTCAAACATTTGTTGTTAGGTATGAAGGAAGAAATCAAAGAACCAGTTATTATTTACTGTGACAACACTAGTGCCATTAACATTTCAAAGAACCCAATTATGCATACCAAGACCAAACATATTGCAATAAAGTATCATTTCTTGAGAGAATTGGTTCAGAACAAAGAAGTAAGGTTGGAATATGTGAATACTCAAGAACAAGTTGTAGACATATTCAAAAGCCTTTACTTAAGGATGCATTCTTGTATCTCAGAGGAAAGCTAGGGGTGATTCCCCTAACTAAGGCTCACTAAAGAACAGTTTAGTGATGCATCAACTGAGCTATAGAACAGATCAAACCTGTTGATGCAGATTGTCAATGTTCATTGCATATGAATCAGTACATTCAGGTACATTACAACTTAATTGATATGTCAGTTGGTGTCTTTGGCATTGGTTTTCAAAGAGAGAGAGAATATAGTATGTCATAATGATCAGTGAAAGAGGGAGATATTATTGTATGACAGTAAAGATTACTGATGGAGAGATTGATGACAGAGGGATAATTTTATCAGAGATAGAGACAGATGTAAGAGGGAGAATTTTATCTCAGTTATTTTTGACAGGAGTCTTGTGGATGTGGATTAGAATGAATATAAGGATATTAATAAAATTTGATTCATCTTTCCATTGCTCTAAAATTCTTTGTATCATGACATGTTGTGTTTCCATCAATGCCAAAGAGGGAGATTGTTGATGACAATTATTCAATTGTGTATTGTCATTGATGTTACACATGTATATGCACCTATTTAGTGATATTACACAAATGTCTACATCCAAACTGAGCATAGTTAGTGTATTTCGGGTCAATCTCAGTGTTTTTTGAGCTCATTCAGGTATTGAATAAATTTCATACTTACCGAGTTCACTCAGTCATTACAGTGTTGGTCGGGCATAAAAAATTTCAGTGCTGACTGAGTTAAACAGTTAGTGTCATCCGACTAACAGATGATTACATTTTATGTTTAATTGGGCATATGAGGCTGACATATTTGAGTTTTATTATTTAGTTGGAAGGTTATAGAGGTCAACTTGACAAGGTCTATCATATATGTATAAGGTCAAGTTTGGATTGTAAGGTGGAAGTAATTGAATAAGTGGATGAACATGATATGAAGAGCAGAGGCAAATTCAGATGGGATTTTGATTAAGGACATATCATCTGGACAGAGCTGTAATAGAAAATTTGATCAGTGAGCACCAAGTTTACAACCATAGCAAGATCTAAATCAGCAAAAATAGTTGCATATACAATCAGGTCAATCCATTGTTACTTTCTAACAATTGTAGTAGTGATTCAAATCTCTTAACATAGTAGACTTGACAGTCTTTTGTAAATCCTCTCACAAAGTCACATTTCTATATTGAAGTGTTTGAAGACCTCTAACAAGGCCACTCCTTATAGGGTGATTAAATCCTCTAAAAGGGTCACACCTAACATTGTGTTATTGTAACCTTTAACAGGGTTGGCTCCTAATAGGGCTCACTTCATAAGAGTGAAAAATAGTAACTAGTTGCAATTGGTAGTTTTTCCCATATTGGGTTTCCACGTTAAATCTTGGTGTCATCTGTGTTCATGCTATTTAACTTATGTTTTATGTTTCTGCACATAATATCTAAAAGGATAATTACTTTAAATGTCTCAAGATTGATTGGTTCTCCGAGTTACATCAGAATATCTTAATTGACCGAGTGACAGTGATATATTATTCAAGACATCTAAGGGACTTGGATTTGTTTTTGTAGTAACTGATTCACCCCTCCCCTCTCAGTTACTCATCTCATTTCCAACAATTGGTATCAGAGCATCAAGTGCTTGCACTGAAGGTTTAAAGGCCTATTCTAAAGATCAGAGTTGTCTTCCAAAAGGGAGATCCCCAAGCTTAAAAAAGACAACTTTCAAACATGGGAGGAGCTGATGAAGCTACATTTATCTACTATTGGAGATATTGGTTTGCAATTTCTGGATAAAAAATATGCGGAACCACCGGTACCTTTGACTATGGAATAGATGGTGTACATGAAGAATCATAATATAACGATGATTGATATAGCTTCTTTGGTCAACTACTCAGAATTTGATTAAGTCAAGGACTGCCCTACTTCCTTTGATATGTGGAACAAACTTCATGATATTCATGGAGGAGATGTAAATGTAAAGAGAGCCAAAGTAGAAAGTCTCAGAGGTCAATTTGATGTATGAAAATGAAAGAAGGAGAAAATATTACAAAATACAGTGAAAGAATTAAGAAAAGTGTAAGTTCCATCAGAGTCGTAGGTTGAACATTGAAGATACTATAGTGGTTAGTAATGTATTGAGAAATTTACGTCCTATCTATGCAATTAGAGTTGCATCTATTCAAGAGATGAGGTGCAAAAATGATATATCTCTAGATGCATTGATTGGAAGGCTATCATCATTTGAGTTAGACAATTTTGATAATTATTCTCCTAACACTTGCAATCTTGAGTCTGCATTCAAAGATAAACTAAACCTTGGAAAGAAGGATAGATACTCTAAAAATAAATAGACTGGTAGTGACATTGATGATGAATCTGATGACGAAGATATGAAAATCATTGAAGCACTACTTGCAAAGAGAGCTGCCAAAGGAAAAGGTAAATACAAAGGAATAATACCATTGATTTTTTTTTCATGTAATGAGGTTTGTCACATTGGTTCTAAGTATCCTAACAAAGATGAAAAAGATGAGAGAAAGTTCAACAAATATAAAGGCAAGAAAGATTTCAACAGTTACAAAAACTACATGGACAAAGGTAAGAAATCTTGTTATATTGCTAAAGATTCTAATAGTGATGAAGATGAAGATGAAATGGTTTATATTGCCATTAAGGATGAGTCGGATAATGAAGATGATGAAAAGAATGCACTGTTCTCTCATATTAGCAAAAATGACACTTGGATAATTGATAGTGGTTGTTCTCACCACATGAATGGTGATAAAACAAAATTTGAAACTCTTGAGCACTATGATGGTGGGAGTGTTAGTTTTGGGAATAATGAACTATGCTATGTGAAGGGTAAAGGTTGTATTGCTCTAACTGAAGGAATTAAATGTGATAATTCTTATTGGGTTGAAGGACTAAGGAAAAATCTACTAAGTGTGGCACAACTCAATAACATTTGTCTCAAGGTAGAATTCATGAATGGTAAGGCCAAGCTCTTGGATGGTAAAGGAAACCTAGTCTGAACTCAATAGAAAACAAAAGGTAATCTATTTTATCTTGATGTCAATGAAAGTTCATGTTTTATTGCACAAGTATAAGAAAGCTAGTTATGGCATAAAAGGTTGTGTCATGTGAACTTTGATAACCTGGTTAACATAAGCAAGAACAAAAGAGTAAAGGGTATTCTCATTTTAAACAAACCTGAATTGGCAACATGCAAACAATGTCAAATTGGTAAAATGAGCAAATATAGTTTCAAGAACAAGAACTATAATACTGAAGAAGTCTTGGAATTGGTACATATTGATCTGTGTGGACCATTTGGGACAACAAGTTACACTAGAGAGAAGTATTTCATTATATTTTTTGATGATCATTCCAAAATGATGACTGTTATGTTTCTGAGAGAAAATTCAGAATCTTTTCAGAAATTCAAATGGTACCTTGACAGAGATGAAAAGGAAATAGGAGAGAAACTAAAACTCCTAAGATCTGTTAGAGGAGGAGAAGTCATTTCTAATGAATTCAATGAATTCTACAATGAAAGAGGAATCAAGAGACAAGTATCTGCCCCTGGTACACCACAATAAAATGGAATAGCAGAAAGAAGAAATAGATCCATCATGGATTATGCAAGAACCTTAATGATTGAAAAGAATGTTGCTACCAAATACTGGAAGGAAGCCATCGGCACTACAATTCACACCTTGAACAGAGTTCAACTAAAGAAAGTTACTGAGAAGACACCTTTTGAATTATGGTATGGCTATAAACCAAATGTTTGTTATTTCAAAGTATTTGGAAGTAGATGTTACATCTTAAAAGAAACAAGAAATGGAAAATTTGATGTAAAAGGAGATGAAGGCATATTCCTAGGCTACTCCTGTAAAATCAAAGCATAGAAATTTTTGAATCTTGCTACTCACAAAGTCATAGAGAGTCTACATGTAAAGATTGAAGAGTTTGTAGAAAAATGTGAAGAACAAAGAAGTAAAGAGCCTGAGGACTACATAAAATTTGTGTACTATGAACCTGATACTATACCTAAGACACAAGCAATTGTAATTAGACAACAATCCTGTCAACCATTGAATTCATCAGTACAAACAGTGTTACAAACTATGCAACCTGAGCTGCTAGCAGAGAAAATTGAATCACAACCAAAGGGAACCGACTCTCAGATAGTGGAAACCAAGTTGCAGACAATGACACCAAAGTCTCAGACAGTGGAACCCAAGCATCAGAAAAGAACATGACAGAATATTTGAGCATGGTGAACATAGTGGAGCAAGCCCAAAATCAAGAAGGAAGGATCCTATACTTGCCAAATATGTCAGAAGGCATCATGCACCTGAGAAAATAATTGGAGATCAGACAGAAGGTATAATGACAAGGAACTAAATTAAACATACATGTTTTCTTAGTGAAATTGAACCTAGATCTATCAACGATGCATTGAATGATGAAAGTTGAATAGAAGCAATGAATCAAGAAATTCAGTAGATAGAAAAGAACAAGACCTGGACTCTTGTACCTAGACCAACAGACAAGAATGTAATTGGTACTAAGTGGGTTTTTAGAAACAAGATGAATAAAAAATGTGAAGTTTCTAGAAATAAAGCCAGATTAGTATGTAAAGGATATGCTCAAGAAGAGGGTATTGATGATGGAGAAAATTTTTCTCTTTGTGCAAGACTTGAAGGAGTCAGAACTCTTCTGGCATATGTTGCAAACACAAGGTATATCAAATGGACGTAAAGTCTACATTCTTGAATGGAATCCTAGAAGAAGAAGAAGTCTATATTGAGCAACCTGAAGGCTTTGTAGATCCTAATAAGAGGAATATGGTATGCAAACTGCACAAAGCCTCATATGGACTGAAACAAGCTCCAAGAGCCTGGTATGAGAGATGATGTGGTTATCTAGTAAGTATTGGATTTTAGAGAACTAATGGTAATAGTAGCGTGTACATCAAAGAAGGCCCTAAAGACAAGATACAATTAGCACAGATATTTATTGATGATATATTACTCACTAGATATGATGATTTATGCAAAGCATTCTCTGTAGCTATGAGTAAGGAATTTGAGATGTCTATGTTTGGTGAAATCAAATTCTTTGTTGGGTTACAAGTTCATCAGATGAAGGATGATATATACATTACTCAATCAAAATACATCAAAGAGATACTGATGAAATTTGGAATGGAAGATTCCAAACCAGTTGGGACACCTATGTCTACTAGACATAAGTTGTCTAAGGATGATTATTCAAAGGAGGAAAATAAGACTACCTATAGGTCCATGATTGGTAAACTACAATATGTTGTTCACACCAGACCTAATATTGCATTAGCAGTTGGTATTTTTGCAAGGTTTTCAGCTAATCCTAGAGAAAATCATTCGATGGCTATCAAAAGGATTGTAAGATACCTTAAAGGTATTGAAGATTATGGATTATGGTATAAGAAAGGAGGAAACTTTGACTTGAGGATTTTTACTGATGTTGATTGGGCTTGAAGTGTTGATGATAGGAAGAGCACAAGTGATGGAGAATTATTTCTTGGAAAGAGGTTAGTCTCCTGGACTAGTAAGAAATATAATTGCATTTCTTAGTCTATAGCAGAGGCAGAGTATGCTCCTATAGCAGTCAATAGTTCAAACATCATATGGTTCAAACTGTTATTGTCAGGTATAAAGGAAGAAATCAAAGAACCATTTATTATTTAGTGTAACAACAGTAGTGCCATTAATATTTAAAAGAACCCAGTGATGCATACCAAGACCAAACATATTGCAATAAAGTATCATTTCTTGAGAGAATTGGTTCAGAACAAAGAAGTAAGGTTGGAATATGTGAATACTAAAGAACAAGTTGAATACATATTCACCAAGCCTTTACCTAAGGATGCATTCTTGTATCTCAGAGGAAAGCTAGGGGTGATTCCCCTAACTGAGGATCACTAAAGAATAGTTTATTGATGCATCAACTGAGCTATAGAACATATCAAACCTGTTGATGCAAATTGTCAATGCTCATTGCATATGAATCAGTACATTCAGGTACATTACAACTTAATTGATATTTTAGTTGGTGTCTTTGGCATTGGTTTTCAAAGAGGGAGAGATTACAGTATGTCATAATGATCAGTGAAAGAGGGAGAGATTATTGTATGACAGTAAAGATTACTGATGGAGAGATTGATGACAAAGGGAGAATTTTATCAGAGACAGAGACAAATGTAAGAGGGAGAATTTTATCTCAGTTATTGTTGACATAAGGAGTCTTATGGATGTGAATCAGAATGAAGCTAAGGATATTAATAAAATTTGATTCATCTTACTCTTGCTCTAAAATTATTTGTATCATGACCTGTTGTGTTGCCATCAATGCCAAAGAGAAAGATTGTTGATGACAATTATTCAATTGTGTATTGTCATTGATGTTACACATGTATATGCACCTATGTAGTGATGTTACACGAATGTCTACATCCAAACTGAGCATAGTTAGTGTATGCCAGGTGAGTCTCATTATTTTCTGAGCTCAATCAGGTATTGAATAAATTTAGTTCTTACCGAGTTCACTCAGGCATTACAGTGTTGGTCGGGCGTCAAAGAATTTTAGTGTTGACTGAGTTAAACAGTTAGTGTCAGCCGACTAACAGATGATTACATTTTATGTTTAATTGGGCATATGAGGCCGATAGATTTGAGTTTTATTATTTAGTTGGAAGTTTATAGAGGTCGACTTAACAAGGTCTATCATATATATAAGGTCATGTTTGGATTTTAAAGTGGAAGTAATTGAATAAGTGGATGAACATGATATGAAGAGCAGAGGCAAAATCAGATGGGATTCTGATTAAGGATAGATCATCCGAACAGAGCTACAATAGAACATTTGATCAGTGAGGATCTAGTTTACAACTAGAGAAAGATTTGAATTAGAAAATATAGTTGCATATACAATCAGGTCAATCCATTATTACTTTCTAATAATTGTAGCAGTGATTCAAATCTCTTAACAAAGTAGACTTAACAGTCTTTTGTAAATCCTCTCACAATGTGACATTTCTATATTGAAGTGTTTGAAGACCTCTAACAAGGCCACTCCTTACAGGGTGATTAAATCCTCTAACAGGGTCACACTTAACAGTGTGTTATGGTAACCTTTAACAGGGTTGGCTCCTAACAGGGCTCACTTTAGAAGAGTGAAAAATATTAATTAGTTGCAATTGGTGGTTTTCCCCATATTGAGTTTCCATGTTAAATCTTGGTGTCATATGTGCTCATGCTATTTAATTTATTTTTTATGTTTCTTTACATAATCTCTAAAAGGATAATTACTTTAAATATCTCAAGATTGATTGGTTCTCTGAGTTACAGCAGAATATCGTAATTGACCGAGTGACAGTGATGTATTATTCAAGACATCTAAGGGACTTGGATTTGTTTTTTAGTAACTAATTCACCCCTCCCCTCTTAGTTACTCATCTCATTTCCAATAGGGGAGTGGTACCTCCTCACATATTTTGCTAAAATAGGCTCGGTAGGTCTCAGTGCTTCATCCTCATCATTCAATTATAGAGCAATCTGTTCATCTTCCTCATCAGTAGGTTCTCTCATTAAGGTGTTAGGAACATTAGGTTGTACATATACAAACTTATCATAGTCTTCAGGTTCCTTTTTTCTCTCTTCATCATTCTTTTTTGCAAAATCATCAATTCTCCCACTTGCACTTTCCACCATTTTTTAGTAACTATATTCAAACACTTATAAGCTTTACTCCTTGTAGAATATCCTAAGAATATTCCTTCATCCCATTTAGAATCAAATTTTCCTTCTCTATAATCTTTTAAGATATAACATCTGCTTCCAAAAACTTTGAAATAACTCACATTAGGTTTGTGTTCATACCAAATTTCATAAGGTGTTCTGTTGGTACCTTTCTTCATTTGCACTTGGTTCAATGTGTAAACAACAATACTGACTACTTCTCTCCAAAAATTTTGTGAAATACCTTTCTGAAGCATCAGTGTCCTAGCACAATCAACAATATATATGTTTCTTCTCTCAGCAACACCATTCTATTCTGGTGTCCTTAGTACTGATATTTGTCTCTTAATTCTATTTTCATTACAAAATAGTGTAAACTCACCTCCTCTTCAGATCCCAGACACTTCAGTTGTCTTCCTATTTCTTTCTCAACTCTGGCCTTATACCACTTAAACATTTGAAATGCATCATATTTTTCTTTTAAAAATATTACAGACATCATTCTAGAATAATTATCCACAAATAGAATAAAATATATGTCTCCATGGTAACTTTGATTTCTCATGGGTCCACATAAATCAATATGCACTAAATTCAAAATTCCTTGTGGAACATAAGTCTTTCTTGAAAAACTAGATTTAGTCATCTTACCCATTTGAAATTATTTTCACATAGCATTTTTCAGGTTTCCCTAATCTCGGTAATCTTATGACTCTATTATTTTTACTCACTTTGATCAATTTGTCAAAATTAACATGACAAAGCCTTTTGTGCCATATCCAAACATACTCAACTTTAGAAAATAGGATACTCTTCATATAAGTATCAAGATAAAATAAATTACCTTTATCTTGTTCTCTAGTAGTAATCATACTCTCTTTCTTATCAAAAACTTTCACCTTTCCATGTTGAAATTCTAGTCGGTGACCTATGTTATTTAACTGTGCAACACTCAACAGATTATACTTTAATCCTTCAACCCAATAAACATCATCACATCTTGTGTTATTTAGTATAATTATAGAACGTTTTCCTTTCACAAGATATGGAGCATCATTACCAAATCTAACAAATCCTCCATCATGATTTTCCAAGGAAATAAACTTAAGTGTGTCACCAGTCATGTGATTTGAACAACCACTATCTATAATCCATGTTTCATTCTTACTTACTTGTGATATTAGGGCTCTTGGATCTTCTCTATTTTCTTCATCAGAATTATCTTTAATAGAAACATACACAACTTGTTTTTCATCACTATCATCTGAATCATCATCACTAAGATCTTCCTTAGCAATATGACAAGATTTCTTACCTTTGTTTTTGTAGTCTTTGAATCTCCTAAATCTGTTTTCTCTTTTTTCCTTATCTTTTTTATCTTTCTTCTCCTCATTGTATTTCTAAGGGTAGTTAGATGCAAAATGACCAATCTTGTTATAGTTAAAACATTTCAAGGGTAACTTACCTCGATATTTTCCTTTGCCTCTTTATACCCTTCTAGCCAACAAAGCTTCAAACTCTCTTTTGTTCTCTTCATCTACATCATAAAACTCTTCCAAACCACTCTGACAACTATAAAATCTTTCACTAGCACTGCTCAAATATCCATCATTAGGTCTAGAGTCCTTAGAACTTATAATCTTCAAAGATGACTTAAATGCAGACTCAATGTTTGATGTAGCTGACAGACTATTATCAAATTCATTAAATCTCAAATGCAACCAGCTTACCAATAGTAGCATCAAGTGAAACATTCATATGAGGAATGGATCTCAACTCTTGTATAGCAGATACTCAAATTATACATAACTCGGTAACAGGTTTCTCAACATTTTTCTTGTAACATCTTGTAATCACCTAAAAATGGTCTGATAAACTCAGAATCCCTAATATGAAATCAAGTACTCCTCCAGGTCCTAATCAAGACTGTCAATTCAAAGCTAATCACAATTATATAATTAAACTAGACCGGTTTAAATATATAATTCATCAAAAATCAACAATCCAAGATCACTCATCAAGAGACATTCATCAAAAGGCATTAATTCTTCAATTAACCTTGGGGAATTAAATCAAATAAAAATTTTAAATACGTGGCTAAGGAAATTAATTAAAAGGAATTAATTAATTCAAGATATTTATATTCCTTCAACATGCCTCAAAATTCAAACCTCTAACCAATGAGAGGTGATCACATCGATCAATCAAGCTTACATCTCAGTCATCCCTCATGGATGCATCTCAATCATCCAATTCAAATTCAAATTTTGGAGCAATTTCCCTCCAAGAAAACTCTATATAATGAACCCTTTCTAGCTCATTTCATATAGGAGCATAGTGAATTTAAGCATAGAAATAATGTCAATTTCATTATAGAATTAATCTAGTTCATCTTTAGCAAGCTAATCTAGTTCAATTTCATGTATTTGATCCAAATAATGCATAATTTAACATGTTTTGATGCATTTTAGGCATTTTCAATTGAATCTTCCATTTCATGATTGTCAATTCTATGATCTAATATGCTTAATTCTGAAAGCAAAATTCAAATTAGATTACAATCTTCATGACTAGGAAGCAATAATTCAATTTCATGTGGTGTAATATTGATTTCAATGAATTGATCTTAACTAACTAATGATATAATGAGTTATTGAGTGGTTGTGTGCAGCATTCTTGTATGTACAACATTTACCCATTACATTTTGGCGCCCACCATGGGGCAGATTGCCTCATTTTCACAAAAATCGCTCCCTATTCTTGACATTCTTCAAATTCGCAGGTAGTATATCATCTCTGGTTATCCTTTTATCATCTTCGAGAGTATTTTGTCATTTCTGGTTGTTCTTTCATCATCTCCAAAGATTATTTAGTCATCTTTTGTTGTCCTTTTATCATCTGCAAGAGGTATAAATTTGGCCTTTATTTGTTTTTGGTAAAAGCGTAATCATTTCTGATGCATTTTATCGTATTTGGTAAAAGCTTTATCATTTTCAGTTTCTTTTGTCATTTTCGGTAAAAAATTTATCATTTTCGGTTAATATCATTTTAGGTCTTTGTTTCATCGTCTGAAAACCAGAGAGCAAAAACATAGAATATTTTCTTTGGCGAATTTACTTACTAATCAGCTAACTTGGTTGTGTTTGTGATTTTTTATCATTTTAAAACAGCCTAACATGTTTTGCAGGACATTGGCCAAAGTTTTCATGGAGAAAAATGATTGAAACTACTAATGAAGTGCTTGCAGGTTGCCATTCAAAAATATCAAACAATTGTTTTCAAACTTAATACAATTCTTGCATCTCATAATTTGGATAGTGGAATATGCTCTTTTCCCTTTGGGAAAATCAGAAACTCAAACCTCGAATTAAGTTTTGTGGAGAAATTGGAAGGAATGAACAATTTACTTTAAAGCAAAGTGTTTGATTAGCATTCTTTTTAGGCACTTTGACATCAAATTTTAAGATTGATTATTGATTTCATTAGAGGATTATGCTCTTTCCCCTTTGGGAAAATTAGAAACTCAAACGTGAAATTGAGAATTAATTTTTTATTTGAAGGAATGAGAAATTGTTTGGAGTTCTTGATAGGAGAAAATGTCATTGAGTATGAGAGTATGCTCTTTTCCCTTTGGGAAAATCAGAAATCTAAACCTCTCTCGTCACCAATCCTCTTTTATTGTTTTAATCCTTTAGTTGGGCCTACCGGTGAGGGAAAATCTCCTGGGATGACCCATGTGAGAATGAGGTGTGAGCCACACCACTCCAACTCAGGTTAATCAAATTTACTCTTTTGGGCCAAAGCCTTGGGATTCGGTTGGCATTTGAGCTTATACTCGGCTCACATCTAACATAAGTGTGGCCTAACAGTCTTAATCATGTTTATGTGACCACTTTTGTCAAGACACTCTATGGGACTATACACTTGAATCATGCTTGCATAGACATAGAGGATACAATCGAACGGAGAACCTTACAAAATACTCTAGGCTTAGAAGCTACCCAGATCACCCCTGAAAGGTGATAATCCTTGTGCAAGGCAAATAGTAATTGCCCCAAGATACTCGTCATTTCATGCCCCCATTTGCATTTGGAGTCAGATAATACAACATCATGACTGGATCCATTGCGTGCTTGGTGATGGTTGTATTCTAATTAGCATTTGGGTGTGTACCTGAGTCTATGAGAAAGGATTTTCATGCTATGCCAATTTTGTAGGGATAGTGTATGTTTATACCCTAATAATCACAAAATTCTAAAAATAAATAATCCATCCATCTCAAGACATGAAAAAATCACTTTGCTTTGCGCGTGTGTGTCACTAATTTCATATTTCAAAACACCTTTACAAGAATTTCAAAAATAGGTAAGTCCTTACAAATAGTAGTTAGTCCTTTGCACAAAAATTCTCACAAAATCAGACTTTGCTCACAAACGTGGGTCATAGAACATTGTCTTTGGTTCTTTTATTCTTGTTGGTCAAAACAAAGGTCATTTTTGTGCTATTCATATCAAGATCACTTCAATAGTGAAGTTCCTAAACATCTATTTCTAGTCCAAACATCATAAGTGCTCAATATAAAACCTTAGTTCTTAGGAGATCAAACTATCTACTTTTTTTTCCATTCACTTAACGCCACTTTCAATTGGTCATATCAACCTTCTTTGTGTTTGGACTACATTCACAAATTTTCACAATCAATCTAACCTTCATAAATATCTCAAACATTATCAAAACTACATCAACAAATTTTCACCAAACTTTGACCAATTGTGAAGATAGTATATCAAACATTGAAACTATATGTGATAGGTTGCTCATCTTTGCAAATCAAGAATCATCTAATCTTACATGGTGTGGACAAGAAGTGGTCATTTTGAAAAATATACACTACACACTTTCCTCAGATACACATTGGACCTGAAACACAACAAGAACAAGATCAAGATCCTTTTTCAGCTCCTCAAGCTAGTGATTCAGAAACTAAGACTAACAACAACATCAACATTGCCAACAATAACAACAACAACAACATTGCGAAAAAGAACAACAACAACAACAACAACATGGCTGGAATTGAGAATGAATGGGCTTATCATACCAACAATGATGAAGAGATAACCAATGAGTACATTTGAAAATTCCAACAAGACATAAGGTTTCAAAAGATCATGGAAAAGATCCTAATGGTTGATAAGGAAAAATACTTCATGCATCTAGCTTCAATAGGAATCAAACTACCTCAAGATTTTGATATGGAACAACTTAAGACACAAGAAGAGGAAAATCCCATGACTCTCCTTGTTAAATAAGTAGAAGCATTTCTAACTCAACTTCATGATATAAAGAAAGAAAAGGACACCATACCAAGGAAAGACTCTATGAGTGCATTTTTTCCTATGCCTTTTGATCAAAGCATCCACATGCCAGCATTTCCACCTGATGTGGATATACCTAAATATGACTAATATACAGGAGTCACAGACCCTCAAGATCATATACAAGAGTTCTATACCCTTAGCATGGAGTTCATTCATGAACAAACATATCTCATGAGATTATTTCCTCACAGTTTGAGTGGACAAGCAGCAGAGTGGTTCTCTAAATTACCTCATGGAGTAAAATCTTTTCAAGAACTCATGGAATGTTTTATGCAACATTATTCATATAACATTCAGCATCATGTTACGATGATTGACTTGTGCAAAAAAAAATGGAGAATTGGTGAACCTTTCATATCTTTCTTACAAACATGGAGATGAATGTTTGCACGATATCCTCAATTAATTCCAGAAACAGAAAAGATGGACATTTTTGTGAATAACTTGGTTGTAGAAATGAAACATTACATAAAACTACAATGCATTCCAACATTTGAGAAAATTATTGAGATGGGAATTAAAATTGAAGATACCTTGGTAAGGAAAGGATGACTTAAAATATATAAAGAAACTAAAGGTTCTTTCAATACGAATAACAATGGCAACCAAGAAAAATAAAAGTATTGGAACAAGAATCGGAATGTTGTCAATGATGGAGTAGTAGATACTCACAATGTAAAATCAAAGCATCCAACATTTAATCTATCTACTACTACTCCTCCTAAGAATCCTACCGTCGTGTCTAATGTATGAGTCAATCAAGACAACAATCAACAAAAACCACCTTTTACCTATACTCCTAAATGGATATTCAAACCTCTTGGAGAGTCTTTGGAATCAACATTGTGAAAAATTATCTCTCACAAGGTTATCATACTACCAGAATCATGACCTTATGAACCACCGGTTGATCCTAAATGGTGAAATGATGCACATTATTGCAAGTACCATCAAAACAAAGGACATAGAACAAATGAGTGCATGAAACTGAAACACTTATTACAAGACTTGATTGAAATTGAAGTTATTATAGTGGATGGTCACAAAAAAAATGAAGATCACACAACTTTTAAGTCACCCTTGCCTAACTATGATAAGGGAGAATCGTCCAATGCAAAAGGCAATTAGGTGAATTATGTGTATTCTCATGATAATACCATCAACATGTTAGAGGATTCAGATCAGAGAATCAATGTGATCATCATCAAGGAAAAATAAAAGGCCGCATATACTAATGCACTAACAAGAGGGCAAGCCAAAGTGGTCCTAAAAAGGAGATTCTTCAAAACTACCTACATCATCAAAACCTACAAAAACCAAACAAAATTTATAATCTCTCTCATCTAACTATAGTTTGGTTGATCAATTGCAAAGAACTCCTACACAAATCTCAATTCTTGAATTGCTCAAACTTTCTCCATCACATAAAGATATTTTAGAAAAAGCCTTGGTTGAAACAAATGTTCCTAACAATCTAGACATAGATAAATTACAAACCATGGTTGGACACTTGACTACACCTCACTATTTATCCTTTCCTAAAGAGGATGGAAATGCTTTGAGTCACCCCTATAAAATGCCACTACATATAGAAGTGCTAATTCACAGACATCGAGTGAAACGAGTCTTGATAGACAGAGGAACGGGTCTCAATATTTGCACTTTAGGTTTGATCAAGGAATTGGGATTCTCATATGAAGATATTGATCCTAATAAGAGGATAACCCTAAAATCATATGATGATGATGAAAGATCATCCAAAGGGCTAGTCATGTTGCCAATTAGAGTGGGACCTATGGAAAGAAATGTGGTGTTCCAAGTGCTCAATCTCAATCTATCTTACAACATTCTTTTGGGGAGACCTTGGATACATGAAATGCAAGTTGTCCCTCTACCTTTCATCATTACTTAAAATTCATGTATAATGGAGAAGAGATAACTATTTTTTATGACACAAGTCATTTTCAATCTGGTAACAATATTTGTCAATCAAATGAAAGGATGGTTCCACATAACAAGGAAGCTACCAAAGAATAATCCCAGGAAAGTTCAAACTCAACATTGTTGTGAGACTTTGAAAAGAAATTAAAACTACATGAATACAAGATTGGTCAATTACTCTCTATAACAACATTACCTTTGTCACCAAGATCACAAGGGATACCATCATCATCTACAATGTCAGCGAAGCCTAAAACACAAACAATGTACAATGGAACTTTTGTGAAAGGAAAATCAGTGGCAAAAGAAAAAGAGGATGCTAAGATGTTAAATTAGTTATAAAAAGACAAAGATGAATCTCATCAAGATGTCAACCATGTCCAAATCGCAACTCAACAGTATGGACGTGGTTTACACATCATGCAAAGAATGGGATATCAAGGACAAGGACCCCTAGGAAACAATACATTGGGTTTGTTGTGCTCATAGAACCTACTAAACCAGTCAATATTGGTACAAAGGAGAAACCACAAATTATACACATTGCTCAATCTTTATCTGATGAGGAGAAGGAAGAGTTTACACATTTTTGTAAGGCAAAGAAGATTAATTTTGCATGGTCTTATTCTGACATGTTAGGGCTTGATCCTGATTTAATTATGATTCATTTATCTATGGCTCGTAGAATAAAACCTATCAAGCAAAAACTAAGGAAGATGCATCCACACATTGCTCTCTTGGTGAAGACAGAACTAGAAAAATAGTTAAAAGCAAGATATATAAGAGCTATTGCCTATGCAGAATGGATATCTAATATTGTTCCAATATCAAAACATGACGAATCCATCAGGGTGTGCACTGATTTTTGAGATGTTAATAAAGCATGTCTGAAAGACGATTTTCCTTTACCAAGAATAGATACCATTATAGATCTCACAATAGGATATGAGATGTTGTCACTAATGGATGGATTCTCTAGATAGAATCAGATAACAATTTCTCCATAAGACCAAGATAAAATAGCTTTTACTTGTCCATGGGGAACTTTCTGTTGGAATGTCATGCCCTTTTGACTCAAGAATGTAGGAGCAACATATCAACAAGAATTGACAACACTTTTCCATGATATGATGCATAAGAACATGGAATATTATGTGGAAGACACTTTAGGGAAATCTCATCATCGCAAAGATCATCTACAAGATTTATCCAAAATCTTAGACAGAATGGAGCAATTCAAGCTTCACTTGAACCCAAAAAAGTGTGCATCTAGAGTCACCTCGGGAAAACTGCTAGGATACATTGTTTTGTCTAAAGGAATTGAAGTTGATCCAGAAAAGGTCAAATCCATCATTGAAATGTCGCCACCTAAAAATATTAGTTAGGTGTGATCTCTACAAGGCAAGCTACAATCAATATGAAGATTCATTGCTTAATTGGTTGATAAAGCTCAACCATTCACCAAGCTTATGCACTAAGGTATCACACATAAGTGGGATGAAGCATGTGAAACATTATCTAATCAACTGAAGAAATATCTAGTAAACCCACCTATCACGATGGCTCCTATAGCAGGAAAACCATTACTATTGTATGTTTCAGTGACTAATACCTCACTGGGGGCACTATTGGCATAGAAAGATGAAACTGGAAAAGAACGTGCAATTTATTACATCAGAAAAACATTAGTGTAATATGAGCTTAACTACACACCAATTGAAAAATAAATTCTAGCAGTATTGTTTGCATCTCCAAAATTTTGGCATTATATGATGGCACATTCAATCAAGTTGGTGGCCAAGATTGACCTGCTAAAATATCTCCTAAACAAAGAAACCTTAACTGGTAGATTGGCTAAGTGGGTGATAATACTAATCAAGTTTGATAAAAAAATATGTTGAAAGGAAATCTATTAAAGGACAATTCATTGTGAATCAATTAGCAGATGCACCACTATTAGGGGATATTCCTTTAACTATTGATTTCCCCTATGAATTAATCCTTATGATTATAGAGCACTCCTAGAAGATGTATTTTGATGGATCATTCACACAACATGGATCTGGGGCAGGTATCGTGTTCATATCTCCTCAAGGATACACTATACCTAAGGCCTACAAGATTTTGTTCTCGTGTACTAACAATATCATGGAATATGAAGCCTTGGTAAATAGACTAAAGATGACATTAGAGTGTCAAATAACAATGATACATGTCTATGGTGATTCCCATCTTGTCATAAATCAAATCACTAATGAATATCAGAATAAGGATGATAAGATTGTTCCATACAAAAAAATGGTGGATGACTTGAAGCGGTATTTTATTGGCATAACATTTGAACAAATTCCTAGATTAAACAATCAAGCAACTGATGCAATGGCTAATCTCATGTCTCTTATAGAATTATTTGATAATAAAGTACAGTATGAATTACTAGTGGATGAGTTACCTTATCCTTCCTATAACTGTCCTGACTCCAAGATAGTTTTCCAAATTGCAAGTTGTGACTCCCCTTGTTATGGACCTATCTGTAATTATCTTGAAACCAATGCTTTACCTGAGGGTATATCCAAGAACCAAAAATGCAATCTTATTCGTCAAGCTTCCAAACATGTGATCATCGAGGATGATTTGTATTGAAGAGGTTTTAGTACCTTACTAAGATGTTTAGATCTCGAAGAATCAAACAATGCTTTACACAAAGTCCACAAAGGTATTTGTGGATCACATTCGAATGGTCTTACTCTGGCTAAGAAACTCTTACGTATTGGATGTTATTGGCCTGCAATGGAGAAATATATTGTTAAGTTCTCAAAATATTACAAAAAGTGTCAGATACATGGCAATCTTATACATGCACCAGCACAAGAACTGTTACCCGTTATCACACACTAGCCTTTTGAGCAGTGGGCTTTTGATCTCATTGGTCAGATTTATTCATCATCTTCTAATGGTCACAATTTTATCATTACAACAACTGAATAATTTACCAAATGGGTTGAAGCTATACCTTAATCACAGCAACAGGAAAACAAATCTCACTATTTATCCACAACTACATTTGTCGGTACGATTTTCCGTCGTCAATTGTGACAAACAATGGTAAACAATTCAAAAACAAGGATGTCACAAAACTTTGCAAAAAGTTTCAAATCACTCAGCATTTCTCCTCTATCTACTACCCTCTGGGAAATAGACAGACAAAGGCCAGCAATAAGAAAATCCTCAAGATTCTAATTGGCACTGTCAATGATTATGGTAAAGATTGGCATGTTAAAATTAATCTGGCTTTGTGGGCCTATTGAACAAGTATCAAAACCCCAATGGGAGCCACTCCTTATTATTTGGTTTATGGTGCTAAAGTAATTCTTCCAGTGGAAGTAGAACTTCCATCCTTGAGAGTATCTTTAAGAGGGTTAATCACAGATGATGACTACAGGTTTTCAAGGTTACAACACCTCAAACTACTGGCTGAAAGACATCAAGATGCTTTGAACATCTAAAAGGATATTAGAAGAGAATGGAAAAGGGATACAATAAGAAAGTTAAACCTCATGAGTTCCAAGTGGGAGATCTAGTGCTATTAGAAAATACTAAAAATCAACAACACAGAGAAAAGAAGGGCAAGTTTGATCCAAACTGGTTAGGGCCTTTCATAATCACAACAATATTTGGATCTGGGGCTTATCAGTTGGCTACCATAGAAGGAGACACACTTCTTGATCCAATCAACACCAATCATCTGAAGTGATTCTATGCCTAATATGTTGTCAATAGCCATGTACAGTGGAAAAGAATTTGAAAAATTCAAAAATAGTGGAAAAAGTTCTCAAAAAAATCCTAAAAAGAAGAAAAAGAAGATGAAAAAGTGATTTTCCCGGTGAAAACCTGGCAAACAGGGGCTTGGATAACATAAAAAAATTCACAAATCTCAAAAATACAAAAAAAAGAGCAAAAATATCATGCCTTGGTGAAAACCTGGTAAACAGGCACCATTTGTCAACTCGTTGCTCCGTTTATCAAAGCTTAGATATCTCTTCAACAATTGCTTCAAAAAATTTGAGCCAGTACACGTAAGAATCCATTCCTAGTTGATTGCTACATCACTTCCCTATCATCGCCATGGTTTGGAATCCAATCTTATCTTTCTTGTGAACACACAATTTCAATCTGCTTCAAGGCAATCAATTCAATCAAAGGTATTTCTCAATACCACCTCAATCACTTCAATCAAAGGTATTTTTCAATACCACCTCAATCAATCAACCATCGATATTTATTCAATACCATCAACCAACCAATCAAGCAAAGTTATCTCTCAATACCACTGATCAAGTCACGTCTCATATCAACAAAGAAAACAGTATTTCTTCAACACTCATCTTGTCATCAACATGATCATATTGAATCTATCAATCAACAAAACAAGTACATAAATGATCAGTCTTGTCATATGCTCATATGAATTCTTACTTCTGAGTGACTCTATGATGTGTCTATTCTAGAGAAACAATGAAGGAGTTGGGATATTTTTCTTTGAATGATTGTTTGTTCTTTATCGGTTTTTAGTTTATAATATCTCCCGAGTGTTTCAATAATGCTATGAATGAAAGAAATATAAGGACAGGGGGAAATATATTTTCTTTGATTTATGCTTGTGACCTACATTGGATTTTTACAAGGTCTATGATGAAAAGCTAAAGCTACATGAAAGGATCTGATTCTGAGACCAAAGCAAACACCTATGTTAGATTGAATTGCTATTTTTTATCAATTGTTGATTATCATATCTCCAAAGATATTCCATGAGTTGTTGTACTAGAATATCGAGGAAGGCATATGATATTTTGTTTGTTTTTTGTGTTTTTGTTGACGCAATTGATACTTAGGACATCATGATCTGTTATATCTTGATACTTGTGTCAAAATGCAATATCAAAACTTAACTCGCTAGTATTCATATCATCAGAATAAAGCAATTATTCATGGTGGTTGTAATAAATCAAACATACTACACAATTCATATTCATATTCTCATATTCACTTAAGAACTAGTGATGACTGTATGTAATTGTATCCGAGAATGGTGATATTCATACTAGCATGATTATTTGCATATCAGTGTTGGTTGTATCAAAAATGGGGTCTGCAAAAAGCTCAATGGTGAAACAAGAAATAAATGAAAGACATGAAAATGGAAGCTGCATTTGCATTCTAGTGTTGCATTTCATTCTAGGATTTGCATGGCTCTTCTAGGAAATGACGTGATGAAAGGTTTTAATAACATACATTTAAAGAGGGAAAAGAAAACTTCAAAACATTCAACACGATATCATTTCTCTTATGATTGAGTATCTTTCGTCACTGAAATAAAACTCATCATTTACATAATCATGTTCATTTCATTTCATTTACTCTCATTAAAATCCATACATATGCATCCATAGCATTAATCTAACATCATATCTATGCATCAACAACATATAAAAATAAATGTATCCATACATTTGCATCCATAGCATAAGGAAATCAAAGAAAATGCTCAAAGCATAATCATAATCATCTCATAAAGCATGAAATACCAATTAAAAAGATACAATGAAATCAAAACATGAGAAATTCATCATATATCAAATATCATTGCACCTTTTTGGCTCTAACTTCATCCTACGGAGTCCGATTTTGACCAAACGAGAAGCATTTTCTTCATGGTTCTCGCCACTATCTTTTCTATTGTAATAAAAATATCCATTCCAACCTTATCATTCTCATTTGGAGGTTTTTATCAGCATTATCAATCATTTTAATCAAGCAATCCTACTACAGAATATTTTCAACAACTGGGGCATCATTATATTCTAATTTGACTCTGCAATCGATCAGGTAAATAAAATTTCCAACAGCTAGGGGAATCTTCATCAGACATTATACCAAATTGACATTATCAAATCTTGGAATGAGTGATTTCATCGCTTCATATCAAATTGCTCGCTCTTATCAAAATTCAAGTTGTAAACATTAGTGGAGATATCAATTTCAATGCACCGCATCAAATTGATAGTATCTTCATTTGAAACAATCAAAATCTCAAACAATGATCAATTTCAATGCTTTGCATCAAATTGATCATTTTGTTTAAATATTTGCTAAATATTAGTTTCATCGCATCACATCAAACTGGTTTTCTGGTCAATATTTTTGAATCATGTCTTGGAGATATCAGTTTCATCGCATCACATCAAACTGAGTATTGGATAAGGATTTCAGACATCATTGTAATAGTAATCAGTTTCATTGCTTCACATCAAATTGATTAAGTGTCATTATCCTTAACAATCAGATAGGTAATCAGTTTCATCGCTTTACATCAAATTGATTATTTTGGTCTTAATCTATCATCTGACATCAAACCTCAGGGACATCAATTTCATCGCACCACATCAAATTGATCTCCTGATCACTACATTGGTCTCATCAAACAACTAAGAATCTCCAATAGCTTCAATTTCTTTTTGTGCAATCAAGTTTAGAATTGATTTCTAATCGAGAGTAGTTGCATCACTTCATATCTAGCTACTCGATCGCTAGTCAACCACAAGATGTTCTTTGAATCAACACATTGATCACATGTCAATTCAAAGAGGGGCAAATGTAATCACCTGAAAATGGTCTGATAAACTCAGAAGCCTTAATCTAAAATCAAGTCCTCCAGGTCCTAATTAGGACTGTCAATTCAAAGCTAATCATAATTATATAATTAAACTAGATCGGTTTAAATATATAATTCATCAAAAATCAACAATCCAAGATCACTCATCAAGAGACATTCATCAAAAGACATTAATTCTTCAATTAAACTTGGGGAATTAAATAAAATCAAAATTTTAAATACATGGCTAAGGAAATTAATTAAAAGGAATTAATTAATTCAAGTTATTAATATTCCTTCAACATGCCTCAAAAGTCAAACCTCTAACCAATGAGAGGTGATCACATGGATCAATCAAGCTTACATCTCAGCCATCCCTCATGGATGCATCTCAACAATCGAATTCAAATTCAAATTTGGAGCATTTTCCCTCCAAGAAAAATCTATATAATGAAGCCTTTCTAGCTCATTTAATATAGGAGCATAGTGAATTTAAGCATAGAAATAAATTCAATTTCATTCTAGAATTAATCTAGTTCATCTTTAGTAAGCTAATCTAGTTCAATTTCATGTATTTGATCCAAATAATGCATAATTGAACATGTTTTGATGCATTTAGGCATTTTCAATTGAATCTTCCATTTAATGATTGTTAATTCTATGATCTAATATGCTTAATTCTGAGAGCACAATTCAAATTAGATTAAAATATTTATGACTGGAAAGCAATAATTTGATTTCATGTGATTTTATATTGATTTCAATGAATTGATCTTAACTAGCCAATGATATAATGATTTATTGAGTGGTTTTGAGCAGAATTCTTGTAGGTACAACATTTACACATCAGACATCTTCCTCTATTATGGACCCACCAGCTCCTCTAATAGAATTAACAATCTCTTTAAGTCTAGTGTTGTATTGTATTATGTTTTCTCCATCTTTCATTCTCATTGAATCAAGTCTCCCTCTCAGACTTTTTGCTTTTGCCTTCTGAACATGATGATCTCCACCATAGGTCAAAATAAGCTTATCCCACATTTGTTTCAAAGTAGTACATCCATCAAGCTCATCATATTCCTAGTCGGACAGTGTAGAAGAAATCTCAATCATGACTTGTGTGTGTTCTTATTTCTATCTTTTCTCAGTAATTATCTAAGGTGTAGTGGTCGATACAACATATTCATTATAAAGAAAATGAATTCCATATTCTCCAATACCAGACACATGCAATATCATTCTACTTTTCAATGTAGAGAAATGGCCCCTATTCAACTTTGGTGCTTCCCTCTTATACATCTTTAGATCTTGACTCAAGTCCTTTTAAACTTAACACTTCAAAGAACCAAAGCTTTGATACCAATTGTTGGTCCCACTGAGAGGGGGGTTGAATCAAACAAATTCAAACTTAAATACTTAAAACTTAGCTTACTAATTCACTCGGTAGAACTGAATACAGTAATAACCGATTTACCAAATAACTTAATAACTTAAACAACCATACATCTCATAATATGCAAATCAAATATTCAAACTCAGTTAACACCAGATTTAACTAGGAAACCTAATATGGGAAAAACCTCTGTGGGAATTTTGACCCACAATAAAAATGTACCTTTCTGAAGTATGCTCGGTTAAGAACTTATCATGTTAAAGATTACTAACACATTTGCTAGATGTGACCCTATTAAGGGATTTACCTCAGATCTGTTAAGATCTTCACCCTGTTAGGATTGGCCTCGATAGATGACTTTAAACACTCTTTTGGAATGTCGCCTACATCTAGGATTTACAAATAGGATTGTTAAATACACTCGGTTAAGAGATTTTCTTTGTTACAAATGCTAATAAGCAACAATAAAACTTTGATCTGTAAATATAGAAACTACCTTTTGCTTGTGTCAGATCCTTTATGCTCACATGAATACTGGCATCTCATACTCCATTTGTCTCTTCTTCCAACTATAGATTTTTCTCTTTCTGCTTCTCTGATATTCTCGGTAACTCTATTCTTCATCTCATTTTGCTTCCTAATTCAACTCACCAACATCATAATATCTATTTATTTCTCATCCTTTATATAGAAAAAAAATTTCCTCTTAATCTTCTTGCTTAGGTTTTCCATCATTTGCGCTCATTCGTTTGATCATCTTCTTCATAAATCTCAGCTCGGTAAACCATTAACCTTTTACCTTGTAACTTGAACTTTTTCTTGGAACTCTCATAATCAGGTTTAACTTCTTGATCTTCACCTTAGATCTTCTCATTGAATTTTCTTGCTCGTAGATCTTCTAACAAACTTTCTTTAATTCTTAACAACATCCAGATTATCATAGCTTCGTATTAAATTTAGTCTTATAATCATTTTCAATCAATATCCTGTACTCGGTAACTAACTTCATTCATTGCTCGATGCCTAACTCATTCTCGATGCTCGATAACTGAAATCGACTAACACAACTCTATATCGACTGACTTTGTCTAGCTTGGTAGAGTAACTCTTTTCAATCATAACTTAACTCTTTGCAATCTTTGACTTAATAAATCAACTATACTGACTTGATAACATCAAATATATAGTAGCAAAAAACTATATCAACATTACTTCATCATTGTCTGATATGTATTTTTCACCCATTTAACTTCTCCTTCTTATGATATGGTAACAAAATAAAAATCAGTAAATCAATTGCTTGATATCAATGACAAAATAACAATTGATCTAACCATTTCTACAAACATGTATACATATTATCACTCGGTCTTTATCATCTCCATTAGTTGATCAACAACGATTTCTATAACTTTCTTTCAAAACCAAGGAGCTTTGACACTCCTTAGAGGGATCAAAAATCTCAAATAAATATATCCAAGACTCAATTAGTGAACATTTTTTTCCCAAAACTATGTACAAGTATGTCTCATCCAAGCATTAATGATCAAACTGTGTTCACCATAAAATAAATAAATCATCTTAGAACATTATAGAAAGAAACATTGGCCACAAAAAACCAATGGTAAGGACTCTAATCAAGAAAAAAAGCTACAATATTCTAACCAAGAAATACCCCTGCCTCTTGTTGAAACCTAGATGAAATCTTGACGCCTGGGGAGATATCCCCAACAAAATTAAAAAAACTTAAGACACAAGAAACAACGAGGAAAAGTAAGGAACAAAAGATAACACAAACTCACAAAAAAAAACAACTGCTCTACTATAATACAAGGTAAGCCATTTGACACTTCAAGATCCAAAATAATGTTGGAGAAACTATCCATTGATGGGCAACGGGATGAGTTCTCCATCTAAGGTACTAATCCTGAATGCATTTTCACCAAAAAAATTAGCAATTTTGTACGAGCCTCTCCATATCCTCACAATTTTTTTATAAGTTTCTAGTTGTTCTTTAGCTTTTTCCAACATAAGGACAAGATTATAAATCCTAAAGGCTTTCACTTTGGCTCTCTTGTCAAACCAACACTTGACGATAGCCTAATGTTTGGGCACATTTTCATGGGAAACATTTATTTTCTCTTCCAATCCAAGTAAGTTCGTCAAATTGTTGGCCTCCTCTAATGATTCAATAACTAGGACCTAAAGCTATAAATTAGAGATTGGATATATGCACTAAGTATTTATCTTACTCATTATGAATGTTCATTTTTTATTAATCTAAGGGCGTGAACTTGAAATGGGTCAACATTGTATGTGCACTAGGACTCAATTGTAGCCATTATATCCTATGACTGGAAAGGAAACAATATTAAAAGAAAAATGTTTGAAAGGGAATGGCATAAAGATTAAAGACTAATCAACAACTAAAATAAACTAGAACATATAAAAGAAACATAAGTCTCAGCAAATAGACATGAATTTACTCTGATCTGCCTTGGTTGTGGGAACAATCATAGAAGAGAATTCCAAATGGCTGCAAAAAAAAATAGTTGTTAAAACTGAAACTAATTTCTGAACAAAAAAGTAACTACTAAACCAACTTGGTGGAATCGTCACCAAGTGGGACCCCTTGAGTGATTCTTCCTTAAAATTAACTCATATGCAACAAATTAAAGTATCATTCTATTCATTGAAAATGTTGTTACACCATAACAATAATATGACTGTATTTCTTAAAACTCAAAGTGAGAGTACAATATAAGAAAATATAACCTCTAAAGAGGAACTTATGATCATTATTTATAGAAGGAAAAATTCTAACTAACTCTAACTAACTAGGAAGATAACTCTGACAAGACAGGAGGGCACCACTTATTGAAAGCATGAAAAAGAGGAAGGAGGTTATGCATGCATAAGATTTAATTAAACCAAACCTTCCTTAGAGAGGATCTAGCATAAAAAAACCTCTTAAATCTACGCAATAAATAGACATGGTTATTTAAATTTGAGTTACCACTTCCACATGAGCTACAAGTTTTCAACCATTGACCTCTTCAATGTCCATCACATCTTGACTCTTTCAACAACTAGGCAGTTGGCATGAACTTCTTCCACTTTGCAAGATCCATTTATATATGCATCCTGATTTTTACATGCATTATGATATTAGTGTGCACAAGACAATTGTATATCCACAATCACCTTAGAATAACATTAATTCAATCACATACAAAATTAATATAGATAGATCACATAGAAGGTTAATATAAACAAACAGGGGTAAAAGGATAAGCTCATGCCCATGGTTCATAAGTTTATAAAAGGTATTAACAATCAGGTACTAAACCCTATAATAACAACAATAGGAAAATTAAAAAAGAGCCATTATTTGGACTCATCATCTGCCCCCAACCTAAGGATCTGTTAGTCCTCTAGTAGGTGGAGTTGGATTCCTTTATCTACCTAAGGACTTGAAATCACCAACATTCATCTACCTTTTATCAATATCTATAGTTTCTTAGTTGGATTCCTATATAATCTGTTGATGGGACTTTGGTGACCAAGTCTACCAGTAGATATAAGTTGTCATCAGGTACCAGGGTACCAACCAACTTTGCCTGCAAAGGTTGTCTGGGGAAATGAGATTCCCCGGGCCTCCAAGCACCTGAGAGTCGAGTCTCAACGGTGCGGGGCTCAGTTGGGAGATGTGACTATTTTTGAGGGGGATAACTGGTTTCTTCAACTCGTTCTCTCTGGGGATTCAGGAAGGTGGGGTTTCTCCATGCACTCTACACTTAGCAAATAAACTAAAAAAGATCCTGCAAGGTTAGAAGTATTTAGTCTACCTATAGTTATCAGCTCGTATTTGATCAGTAGCAAGGGGAAGGAGGTCATTAATCTACTTAAAATATCAGAGTAGAAGACATGAAGAACATTAAACATAAAATACCCTTAACTTAGAAGACAAAGTGTCAACAACATCATTACAAGAACCATCTCTTCTTCATTAACATTCCTTCTAGTAAGCACTGGTGTGTGGTACAATGTTGGCTCCAAGGGAGCATCTAACTACTGAAAGCTTTTAAGACCAAGGAGCATTGAGCTCTGCAACTAAAATGAAAATATTTCTTCTCTATTACTATGGACTACAAAATCATCAATTTTTCTGACCCTTGGAAAAGGGCCAGACTTACTACTTATACACATTTTCTTCTAACCCTAACCCTAACCCTATTTTACATCTCACCATAAAATATATTATCCAGTGGCTGGTACTACCTACACCACTTTACAAAAGACCTCGAGATGGAGAAGGTCTGACATGTTAAAAGAATAAGACAAGAGGATGGAGTGGAAGAATCAGCCTTGAGAAGAGAGCCAGGAAAGAGAAGGAAGAAATCAGATCCCCCAGAGATTGAGGCTACATGCCTCATAAATAGGAGATGTGGTGCCCTATCTCCAATGCGCCAGGTGTGCTTCTGAAGTGGCACCTCGAGAAGACCATTTGTCAGAGGACCAACTGTCAATCCAACGTGCCTTGATGTCACTATCTGCCCTTTGACAACCTTCGACAACCTTTATTAACTACTTGAAAGTGACCGATTGGCCTTGGGGACCGGGACACAGATCACCAAAAGAATAAAAAAAAGTAGGATCTGGAACTCCGAGATCTGGGAACTTGCGTTCCAAAAGAATAAAGAATATACAAATACTTGGGTTTTCTCTGGCCCCTGGAGAAATTTTATTGTTGCTTGTTATCGTTGAAGGTCTGGAGGAGGCAGGAGATTCCATCCTCATCAATCTCTTTGAGGCCGGACCGCCAGTACTTGGCCACCTTGATTTGTTCTCCTAGCTCTGGAACATTCCCTTTGAATTCATCAGCCAATTTTTCTGCATCATGAACACTAAGGATCATGCGAGTCAATCTCGCCATTTGACTTCCATCCACTCCCTCCAGGGATTGATATCTTGACTCCATTAATTCATCAAACTTCCCCAAAATGTATTCCTTCAGCGTGAATGTGTCAGTGTTGAATGGGTCGGCTCCGGATATCTTCATGAATAAGGCCTTAAACAAATTCAAAGAATATTGGACCGTGTTGATTTTATCATGTAGAGTCCCTACCAGTTGCTTGAGCACCCCCAATGTGAGGTCAAGTCTGGAATGTTGGGTCCTCACAAAATCGAATGATTCTTCTCCTAGAATCCCAGACTTAGAGACCATTTCCTCCCCAAGACTGAGTTCTTCAAGTTCTATCATCCATGATTCATAATTTTCTATATCACCCTCCCATATGTTAATAATAGTTTCTGCATGATGCAGAATGTGTCAGGCCGTATACAAGTTCGGGAGGGTGGATACCAAGAAACACCGGGTGTTTCCTATCTGCAGAGCGACCCACTCATCGACCGCTTGGGCCTTCTTCTTCATTGCTTGTAGGGAATCTATGTCACTCTGTGGAAGTGGCACATCAGATGTGGAGGCCTCCAAAGGAATGGCACTGATAGGTTGAGCCAGCTCAATCAGCAATCCCATAAGGTTTGTAGTCTTCTCCTTTTCTGCTTTGAGCCTTTGGGCCTCCTTTTCATAATTGGCCTCCACGGCTCTGGTCGCTTCTTTCAACAGGTCCACTTCACCCTTTTTTCCTCTTTTTCCCAGTGATATCTCTATGATATCATAATCTTCAACCTTGGCAGTTGCCTCATCAGTGTCTGGGGGAGGTGTTGCCACAACTGCAAGTGTTTCTCCGCCCAGCCCGGTTCAAAGAGTATGAACCGTTTGGGCTTTCTTGGCCTTTGGTGGATTATGGACCTGAGCCATCATCTCGGCCAGGGAGAGATGAGCTTTGGGGGTGGATGGAGCTTTTATTTTCTTGTTTTCAACCAACCACTATGCCGGCAGGGGTGGCTTATTTGCCAAAGTTTGTTCCTTGGGTTCTTCCCCGCTATTTTGCTGCTGCTGTTCCTCAGTGGTGTGAGTCTCGCCCGGCTCCCTCCCTTCATCTTGGGCTTCATCGAAAACATTTTCCCCAGTGGTATTTATTTCTTCTATCTTGTCCTCTGCATCTTCTACTTCATCTGGGCCCTCATTGCCTGTCACGGGGGTTTCTTCCTCTTGTCGCTCTTCTTGTTTCTCGGTCTTTGTCGCTGGGATTTCTTCTTCCATTGGTGTATCTTTTGGAAATGGGGGAGGTATCGGGCCAAGATTTAATTTTTGGGCTGCAATGATTACCTTCCAAAAGGTCACTCCGAGGAGTGGCATTTGGAACGCGATGGCTGAGGTTACGATTGCTCCCGTAGGTCTGGTTCCCTCAGTGGATGCCATTTGTTCACTCTGCTTCTGTTGGTCCACTCCCGTAATTTGTATCTCTGGGACATTGGAGGTGATCTTTTGTTCTATTTCTTTCTCTTCTTCCATTTTCTCTTCCTGCTCCTGTGCAGGTTCCTGTTCTAAAGCTTCTTCCTGTGATGGGACTTCAGCCTTTGTTTGCTCGATGTCCCCTTGTAGATTCCTAAACTCGTCGGTTGCAAAAATATCATCGAACTCATCCTATGGGGGAGGATTGGCCGGGACATCCGCAGGCTCTGATTCCCTTTCTAGTTCTGGGTAGTCAAAAGAAAGGATCTCAACTTGTAGGATCTGAGGCATCCCTAGCTCTGGCTCTATCTTGGGCTTTTGGTTAAGCCTCTTCTTTCTTCTAGTGACTAAGGGTGGCCCCGCATCCCTTAGTGTTGCTTGTTCTTCTAGGTCTACCCCATTTGTCTTAACCATTAAGGCAGCCAATGAAGGGGAGAAGGGAGGACGAATTGGTCCGGCCATAAGTACCGGGGTAGCCAACCGCATGATTAACTTTGCTTTCATTTGTTGGGAGGCCACCACCGATTGCCTTATTTGCTCTTTTATGGGAACTTCTTGCACAGTTGGAGTTGTGGCTAGACCTTTTCCTTTGTCTACTCCTTGTGAAGAAGTCCCAGCCCCCGAGGTTAACTTTGGTATCGACTGGGTAGCCCAGCAGACACTCCCCAGGCACACCTTCTTAAAATAGAGGTGGCTACGTTCAACCACATTGCGAGTGAATTCTTCAATAGTAGGCCCTTCCTGAGCATCCCAGTTCACTGGTGGGAGGGCCAATTTGTCGATCCCATTTTCTTTGTACTGGGGATCTACCGTGGAGCCGGTGTTTGAGAAGTCCTCTGACAATCTCCAGAGCTTCAATCTTTCCATCATTCCTATTGTCATTCTGACATAATGCTGCCCCCAGACTTCCACGTCATCCTGGAAATCTTCCCAGAAGTCTTCTATATGATATTGATGGGGCTCTGATGCCCGAGAAAGTGCCGCTGCAATCTTGCCATGCGGATCAAAATGTTTTCGCGCTAAGTAAAATTATGCCAGGTTATAGCTCTTAAGCTTATTATCTACTTCTTTAGTGGTGGCCAGACTGCATGAATAATTACCACAAGTGATTGGGAATGGAATATTTGTTACCTTCTTCAAGGCATAAAATGCATGCAGCTCCATTATCTGCCTGCAATACTCCAGGAGAATTATCTTGTCCCCACAATGTTTGGGAAACAAGTAGGGTTTCCTGGAGAAGTTGGTCACCCTTATGTAGGTATGATGTTGAAACTGTATATAGTAATGCCCATAACTCTGGACCAAATTTATCGCCTCTGTAGACAAGCAATATCTTGCGTCCCGGGAAGGTGTGAGCAGGTGGTAGTAAACGAAGGCATTGTTTACCCAGCAAAAACTGGGGAAGCTGGCTTCCCATTGAATCTATGGAAAATGGTCCCAAGGGGCCTTCTAGCCTGGGCAGATCCTGAGTATGCCCTGTGTGAGTAACCCATTGGTGTAGGGCCGTTGTTGTGCTAGGGCCCAGAGAACATAGGAAGTCATATAAAACTTCTTCTTCTTGGCCAATTGAAGGAACTGGGAGTCCACATGGTTTGAGATTATGGCGGCCTAGTCAAAATACTCCCCGTCTGTGCTTATACCAAGCAAGAAGTAATACATCCACCCAGAGAATTCTTGGGCATGTTGTTTCCCAAAGACCTGGCATAGTGCTATCATCCCCATCTAGATGCTTTCTTTGAATTTGGACCTGGGGATTTCTAATTTCATCCTCTTGGGGTCCCTCTTTGGGACCTTGAGCCAATGATTGTTCATATATATATGGGCCGCCTCCTCCAACTGCTTAAATTGGGCCAAGGCATCTAACCGGGTGACTACAACTGGTTTGTCAAATTAGGGGATTCCCAAGCCCCTCTAGAAGGTATCAGGGTCTAGGGACACCATGGGAGTAGGATACCCAGTGGGTTCTAGGGCTGCGAGCATGACAGCCCAGATGAATGTATTGTAGTGAGCTACAAGTATGAGAATAAACTCTGGTGACTGCATAGAGCACAGGAAACAAGCTACCTTCAGGATCCTGGAATTCCCAATTTTAATGGCCAATGGATCCCCAGCCTATCATTGGATGTACATCATTTTTACCAAGGCCTGCATTTCAGACCATGTCCCGACGCTGGTGTCGGTAATGAGCTGGACTTTGGACTCAATCTTGGAGCCTGTGATAATGTTGTCCTTCATGTATTTCATACTTAGGGGCAATTTCTCCAGGGCCTTCTCTATTTTGGATCTGACAGCTACCCTAGTAACTGTCGTAGAAGGAATTTTCAGACTCCCGGGTGGCGAAGATGCGGAAGCTTCAGACATGTTGAAATTTTTTTATTCTGGAAACCTGCAAGGCAAGGTGACCATCAAAATGTATAAATAAATGTTATTCCGGGGTCCACAGATCTTACCACCGTGGTGCTTGCTTTTTCCTAAAAAGTTAGCTTAGTTCAAAAACTCCAGAGAGTATAAATATGTATTGCAAACTTAGAAATTTAACCAATCATCTAGGTTGGGGGGTTCTATCACACTTAGTAAAATCAAGACATGGGTTGGGTGATGGAAAGGGACCTGGAGTCTAGGGAACTAACCATTGGAAGGTGTGCACAAAAAGTGAGCTGTCAGACCCACATGGGCGCCACGTGGGTATGCAATAAATAGAAGTTATGGTGACGGCGGTGGAGTCAACTATCTGAATGCACAAAAAGTGAAGGCCAGTTGGAAAAATTTAAATGCATGTGTGGGACGTAAATGAAGGATAGGCTGGTTGACGGAGGAGAGAGAAAACCACCTTGTTGAAACTGGTCGAGAGCCGAGTTTCAACCAGGCGATATTCTGCACAGAGTGAGCTCACGAATCAGAAACTAGAAACAAACTGTAGCACAGTGAGCTCGACAGACTACGAAGCAGAATATACACAAAATATACACTATACATGATAGAGCTGAAGGATATATACATGTAGATTGGAAGGATACACAATAATATACATCAAATGTACACATACAAAATGCAGAGCGGGCATTTACAAAAACCAGACAATGTACAAAATGTTTACAACTTTTACATTACCTACAGGCTATGCTACATCTGCACAGAGGGTAGACAACCCTCTGGTAGAGCTGACCCACCAACAAGTGGTGAACCAGAAAGAAATGCAAGACAAAATAGCAAAGTGAGATAACACAAAAACCAAACGAAACCAAAAAGCAGGAAAGCTGAGAGGAAGGAAGGCACCAACCTGAAAACAAAGAAGGGAAAGGAAAGGAAACCACCATGAATGCTCTTCAACAGCTTCTATTGTCTGAAGATCACCACTTGCCACCACTGAACACTCACAATTGCTCAGAATAGCTTGGAATGGTTAGCACTGGATTACCGCTAAATCACTGCAAAATTGCTCTCAAATTGCTTAGATTGCTCAAGTGTTTAATCGCGGTAAATGTGAAGATGATAGGTAATTTCTATTTATACCCATGGTAAAAGCAAGTTACCTTTCCTTGCGCAAACTCCAGACAGACAGACCTCCAGACTCCATGTTGATGGATTCCACGCAATGATACCATCTTAAGAAAAGAGGACATCGCAGTGAGGAATCCCGGAGTCCAGAATCTGGCTCCCGACAAAGGATGACCAACTCTGGGATCGGGTCCCGTAGATACAAGAGGCAAGAACAAAAAAAAAACAATATCACGAGGAAGAAAACCCCAGAGAAGGAAAACAAAGAAAACAAAGAAAAAGACAAGGCAAGAGCCAAAAGCAGGAAGCAAAAAAAATGGGGACCCAACATTTTGCCCACAAAATGTAGGGACGGGGATGCAGGGCATAACAAATTGAAACTATCTGGGATAAATGCCTAAGTGCATTTGAGAAATACAGAATCTCTGGTTAGCAAAATAGGAATAAATCGTTACTTGAAGTATCTTACATGCGAAGAGTACATGTCTAAGAAAATCTGGCCATACGCGATTTAACCCATGATCCTTTCATCAGTGGTGAAGTGTGTTCTTTGGAAGGAAATCAAGCCGATGACCTCTGGGAGGAGTAGAGAAGAAGCACTAAGTATATTAAACCATAAAGTCATTAGATTTGTTGATTTCTCTCAGAGACCAGAGTTTTGTCTCACTTCCCTTTCCTTTTATTTTGTATGTTTCTAGGCGGGAGGGCGGTACATCTTTCACCATTAAGCTTAAGCTTAGCTAAATTTTAATGGCGAAACTCCTTTCACCCTTCCTCCTAATATTATTATGTTGAATAGGGGAGAAAAAATCCAGACCCAGAAAGAATCTTTTTAAAAGTTCAGACTTGGGTCAACCAACTAGTGCAACTGATCTACCATCGATGTGTCCGATTACTTGTCCCGTATTTTAGTTTCACTGATTGCCAGACTTCCAGAAATAAACCTGATGAAGATTACTCATAATGTACTACCAAACCTATAAAATAACTCTGGAGATCAGACCAATTCCCCCATGCTAACCACAAATTCTTAAGTTCATCATGCTAAAGACAACATCCCGGAGACCAGGTGTTATGCAAAGAATTCCAATCCCTACCAAAAGGAGAACAAAATGCTGGAACCCAAAAGAAGACAAGAAAATGAAAACAACTGAAGAAAAAGGATGGTCCCAGAGGATGGCCAATAAGACTATTTATAGGGCAAGGTACCTCCCAACAAGGCACTGGGAAAGAAATATTTACAAGCCCAAAACTTTACATAAAATACAACTTGGGGAAAACCCACCCTATTTGAAATAATGTTTCAAGAACTGGCCATTGACAAGCAATGGGACAGGTTCTTCGGTCATGGTGTTGAGGTGATAGGTATTTTTCCCGCAGATTTCTAAAATTAAATATGGTTCAAGCTAGAGCCGTTGGAACTTAGTGTGCTTGCCTTTCTTTTCTCGGGCCTTGTCCCACAACAGGACCAAGTCTAAAATCTGAAAAGCCTTGTATTGGGCTATGTGGTCAAACCATCATTTTACCACTGCTTGATGACACACAAAATTTTCAAGGGCCGCATCTTGCTGTTCTTCCATCCGCACCAGGTTTAGAGGCTGAACCTCCACCATGTTATCCCAGTTGCTAAATTCCTGCATAAACTGCAAAACTAGGATCTGTAAGTTGATTAGGAATACTGGGTTCTAGCCATAAACTAGGTAGAATGGGGACATTCCCAGGGTGGCCTTAATTCAAATGCGATCCACCTAGAGGGCAAATCTCAACTTTTGGTGTCAATCCCAGGGATTCTATTCCAGCAGGTGTTTGATCACTTCAAGCAGATTTTTGTTTGTTGATTCAGCAACGCCATTCCCCTAGGGGTAATAGTTGCTGGAGAACTTCAAAGTGATCTTCCGATTGTAGGTCCATTCAAGCAATTGCACCAAAGAAAATGCTGGACCATTGTCACATACTAAAGAAAAAGGCATTCTGAATCTTGTGATGATGTTTTCTTCCAGGAATTTAATAACTACGTCCGCTGTGTTATTTTTGTAAGGTATAGCTTCAGACCACCGGGTGCAGTAATTAGTAGCAGTCAAGATGTATCAATGGTTGGCAGACAAGTTGGGGTTAATTTCCCTGATGAAGTCAAATGCCCATTGGGTGAAGGGCCTGGCCTCAAAGACTGGTTGTAAAGGTATAGCCGGGTTACACTCATGATGCACCACGGTTTGGCAAGTGTGGCATCTTTGAACGTGAGTGTAAACATCTTTAAATATATAGGGCCAATAATACCCGGCCCAGAGGATCTGATGGGCACTGGCATTGGCAGAGCCATGCCCAGTTCCAAACTACCTGTGGAATTCATCGATCATCTTCGCAACTTGGTCTCTGTCAATGCACTAGAGGTACACTCCCTCGTAGTTCCTGCGGTAAAGCGTAGAGTTTTTGATCATGAAGTGAGCACTTTTCATCCGTAGGGTGCGACATTTGTTGGGAGGCAATCCCTCCAGGCATTTATTGTTTAACAGTAAGTACACCAGATCTGTGTACCAAGGGTCTCGAGTGATAGACTCCACCATGTAAGTTTGGCATTCTATGTGGGGAGCCTCTTCTGACATCGCTCAACTTAGTCCCTGGCCTCAGACTATCTTCATGGGCTACATTTCCAAGTCATATTCTTGGAGGATGGCCATCCATTTCCCTTGTCTTTCACCCAATTCACTCTGCATCAGCAGAGATTTCACAGCTTGGTCCGGGATGATAGCATGCACCTTGCTCCGGAGAATATAATGCCAGAATTTCTTCACAGCGCGCATAAGAGCAAAGGCCTATTTTTCCAATGATGAATACCGGACTTCGGCATTCTTGAAGGGGGAGCTCATGAAATCTATGGGTCGTTCTTCCCCTTCAACCTTTTGAGTCAACACTGCCGCGACAGAATGCGGCGAAGCAAAGGAGTAAATGTAAAACGGAAGGGAGTAGTCTGGACTAGCCAGGACAGGCACCTCCATTATCGTCTATTTGATCTGGGTGAATGCTCGCTTTGCTTTAGGACTCCACTCAATCTTTGTATCCTTTTTCATCATCTCGTTGAGTGGTTTGACTATCTCGGCGTATCCAGTGATAAACTGCCGGACAAAGTTGATCTTTCGAAAGAAAGACCGCATCTCCTTCTTGCTGCCAGGTATTTGTATGTTTAACAGCACTTCCACTCTCTTAGGGTCAATGGATATGCCCTTCTTGGAGACAATATTCCCAAGAAACTTCCCTTAAGTGACCCTGAATATGCACTTCTTAGGGTTGAGGGATATTTCATACCGGTGACATCTCTTGCAAACTTGGGTGAGGTGGGCGGAATGGTCACACCTGTCCCAGGAAAAGACAGTCAGATCATCCATATAGCTGATTATGCACCGATTCACAAGGCCCGTGAACGCAATGTCCATAGCCTTTTGAAATGTGGCCCCTGCATTGATTAAGCCAAAGGGCATCCTCCTATATGCAAATGTTCCCCACTTGGTGGTGAACATTTTTTTCTCTCTGTCTTTGTACTTAACCATGACTTGGTTATATCTGGAGTACCCATCCAAGAATGACATCATTTGGGATCCATTCACTATCTGCAACACCTCATCCAATGAAGGGAGAGGGTGATTGTCTTTTTTGGAGGCTCTATTCAAATTCCATAAATCCACACAAAGGTGAATTTCACCATTTTTCTTCCTAACAAGGACCAAGTTGGCAACCCACGTAGTATGCCGGATTGGAAAGATTATCCGAGTTGATAGAAATTTCTCCACCTCTTGACGAATCAGAGGCTTGATCAGTGGTTTGACTGGTTGTTTCTTTTGCTGAAAAGGCTTAGCATCGGGTTTTAGGGGAATAGTATGAGTCATAATGGATGTGTTGTATTTTTTTAAGTCTTCATATCCCCATGCAATCATGTCTATGTATTCTTAGAGAACCACGAGAATCTTCTCCTTCTCTTCAGGGGAGTAGGAGGTGCCAATGTGTATCATCTTTTCTTCACCGGGCTGGCCAATGTTTATTTTCTCAAATTTTCCTCCCTCAGAGGAGGATGACATCTTTTCCTGACCCCGAGGGTCCGAGTTGAAGATGCGTTCAAGTGTGACCATCCCCTTCAAGATGGTGTTGGTAGGTAGGTCCATGATCCCATCATCTTCATCCCCCTGTCTAGTATCATCATGGTCTCGTTCCTCCACTATCTGGCCCTCAAAGACACCAACATTAGCCATGAAGGCTAGAATGTGTTGGTCGTCCTCAAAAACTTGAAAGTGGGTGACATTATCTAGGATGGACGAGGTGGGGATCATCTTGATGGAGAATCTCTGGAGTCGTGAGCTGGCCATGGGCTCAAGTGTGCTGGCGGAGAAAGCAAGGGCATCTGAGACATAATTCCATCGTCGGGGAATATGATCAATGCCGAAGGAATCAAAATCTTCAATAAGGCTCCAAGCCCGATTGTGGTATGCAGCCAGTCTTTTGTTGTGACATGTATATTGACTCCGGACCTGTTTGACAACCAACTCTGAATCACCCAGAGCCCAAAGGTGGGTGATTCCTTTCCTTAACGTGAATAAGAGTCCAAGGACCAAAGCCTCATACTCCATAACATTGTTCGTGCAGTTAAACTATAGCCTATAGGACATGAGGAAAGATTTCCCTCGTGGGTTGATTAATTCTACTCTGGCCCCACAGCCTTGTTTGGATCGAGACCCGTCGAACTTAAGGGTCCATAGATCATTGCTTGTAGTCTGGGGCTGGGGAGAGGGAGTGGTCTTTGGATTTTTTTTGGGAGACTTGGGAGGGGCTTCCTCCCTCACTATTGGTGCATGGGTGGGGTTTGCCTCCGGAGGGGTCTGAATTTGAGATTCCCAGGGAGATGGCACCAAAGAAGTGTTTCCAATAGGAATACTAGGTTCTAGGGAATCCACTGTGTGTTCTTTATTTTGAAAGGCATTGATGGGCCGAGTAGCGACCGAAAGGTAGGGTTCACATTCTAGCTTTGAATATTTTTGATAGTGTACTCGACACCAGGTACTGAACAAAAGTGTAGCGGGGGTCGCTGTGGCACCCTGAGAGTCTACCTCAACCCTCAACTTTTCTTCTAGGTCCTGGGTCCTCTGCAGAACTATGGGATCATCCCCAGGGATGAAATTGAATGTTAAGATTTCAAAGGGTCGGTACACCCTAAGAGAAGTCTCAGAGAAGAAGACCTCACTAACCCTCTCGACTTCTGTAAGGGCCTGCTTCATCCAGGGTTCACTTTCAACCTAGATCTTGTTTGATTCTCCTTCCCAGGGGAGCCATAAGTGGGAGAAGTCGGTCAAAAAATACCCATTCAAGGACTTAGACCAATTCTGACTTAATAACATCCTGTAAGTCTCTAGGATGTCTGCCACTTGGATGTTGATTATGCTGGTTATCCTGGGGTCCTGGATAAGCTGTATCCAGACATTTTTCAATTCTCTCACCATTTTCACAGTAGTTTTGTCCAATTGAATCACTGTGCCATTAGATGGGGTGGGATGAAACCTGAGCTTCTGGCATATGGATAACGGCATGATGTTACCCGAAGCTCCAGAGTCTACTAGGCAATTGTGTATGTTTTTGCCTTGGATATTCAGGCCTAGCAAGAAGGGAGGATCTTCATTATTTCCCTGGAAGACAGCCGCATTAGCATCCTCAAAAGAGACAGTTTTAGGTGGGTGACTGACAACTTTCAGGTTTCCCAAGAGCTTCAGAAGAGACTTCTTCTACTCGGGATAGTTTAGCAAAACCTCCATCAGGGTCATGGAGGTGGTGGTCTGTTCTAACGCCTTTGTAATATCAAATCTTCCTCCTAGGAATTGGTGACTTTCCTGAGCTAGGTCTTTCGCTTGGTTAGAGCTAGAACCTTTAAGGGGGGTGGGCCGATCAGTTGTATTGTCCCAGGAAGGAGTGTCCCTGGTAGGGGGTATTGGTGTATAAATTGGTCCTTTACCCATCTGACTCTGAGTGTTGTAAGGAGCCCGTGGGTTGGTGAAGGCATTGGCCTCAAAGCGTGGGATCAATTTATCAAAGAATCCTTGCAATTCAGATTCTTCTTCATCTTCTCTGGAGGATCCGAAGAAGATGGTCTCACAAGTGAATGCACTATGAGTTGACTCTTGCACTGGAGGCTCTGGGGGAGTAGCATCATGCAATTGTTGTCTGTCCAGCTGGGAGATCATGATGACCTTCTCCAGCGTGGCACAATTTACCTCATTATGGGAGCCTGTGTCGTGCAATCTACACCAATTGGTCATGGGATGGAAATCTGTGACTGGTGTGAAATGTGATGGTCCAGCACCACTTTGATTGGAATTTTGGTTTGGAGGCGGGCCTCTGGTGTTCGTGTTATTGTTCCATTGTTGTTGATTGGGCTGAGGCCCATTGTTGAAGTTTCTTCCCACGGTATTGTTGTTTCTTTGGTTGGAGAAAATATTCCCTCTTTGGGAATTGAAATTATGGGGTGCGTAGGACCTCGCCTTCAGTTGACCCATGTCTACAGTCAGGGTAGACAACATTCACCGAAGGGACTCAACCTCGGCAGCCAACTGGGTGTTTGTGTCACAGTGTGATGGTTGTTGTTGGTTTCCTGGGAAGGCAGCAGCATTCACCGGAGTTGAGGGTGGCAATCCTCCAGCTATGGACAAATAAAAGAAGGGCACTCCAGATGGTTGTGTCTGAGGTTGTTGTGTCTATTGTGGCTAGTTCCAAGGGAAAACTTCTAGACCCAGTATTGACTGAGTCTGTGATGGGTAGACGTACCAGGCTTGTTGGTCTATCGGCAGTGGCGGGGGATTTATTGTCATCATGGGGGCACCTATCACGAGATTGGGGTTATATCCTCTAGCATACGCTATTCCACCGGGGATCATGTTGAAGGGCATACCCTGCCCAATCCCGCCAAGGGATTTGTTAAGACCATGGGATAGCTCTAAGGCTAAGTTGTAAACTTTTGCCAAAGTATCTCGGTCGCCCACTATGGTTGTTCTTCAGAGGAGAGTGGAAATGAAGGGGTCCATCATGTTGAGATAGGTCTGTATGGTTACTTCTAGGGATGGAATGAAAGGGCCCGTGCACCGCTTCAAGACATGCTGGAACTGATGATTGAATGCTGCAAGGGGTTCGTTGGGTTCCTTTCTAATGGAGATGAACTGGCTTTGGGACCAAACTGGGTCCACAAGTACATGAAAGGAAGCCAAGAAGGTGTTCTCCATGTCCTGCCAGGTGTTGATGGAGTTGGCAAGAAGCTTGAGGTACCAGTTTAGTTCACCCTGTCCCAGGGATAGGGGAAACATCTGGGTCACAACATCTTCATGTTGGATCCGGTGTCAGTTCATGGCATCCTTGTATGCCTGTAAGTGTTCCTCTACGGTTTGTGAGCCTAAGTGTTCATATCATGGGCAAATCTTCTCCGGGTGTGAGGGTAAGTCATCAGTTGCGCCCGAAAAAGTTTCCATAGGATACCCGGTGTTACCGAAGTATGCAGCCATTTGGGGGACTGAATTTTGGATAGGTTGAGCGCTGGTTCCCAGGATTGTCTGAGGAGTTTGGATATTCTCAGGTATGCTAGACCCCCAAAAAATAGTTGCTAGTGTGGTTTTTGGGGTCCGTTTCTTTCGAGCAGGGGGCTCGAGTTTGACAAACCTTCCGGGGTTTGGGGCTAACCTAAGGATTCTTTCAAATTTCAATGGGGAGAAAGACCCAATCCCACTGAAGGCTTGACTCCTAAAAATATGGCTTGGGGAACCCTCGGGAGGTGTAAAATTGGAATCTTGAGAGGGGGACGAGTTCATGCCCTCCTTCTAGCACTAGTTCTGTTCACGGGACTTTGGTGACCAGGTCCGCCAGCAGATATAAGTTGTCACCGGGTACCAGGGTACCAGCCAACTTCGCCTGCAAAGGTTGTCCGGGGAAATGAGATTCCCCGGGCCTCCAAGCACCTGAGAGTTGGGTCTCGACGGTGCGGGGCTTAGTTGGGAGATGTGACTATTTTCAAGGGGGATAGATGGTTTCTTCAACTCATTCTCTTTGGGGATTTAGGAAGGTGGGGTTTCTCCAAGCACTCTACACTTAGCAAATAAACTGAAAAAGATCCTGCAGGGTTAGAAGTATTTAGTCTACCTATAGTTATGTTTAAACATTTAATACATCAATAATGCTCTGATATACTACACTAAATACCGAAGAAATACATAACCATTAGCTCATATTTGATCAGTAGCAAGGGGAAGGAGGTCGTTAATCTACTTAAAATATTAGAACAGAAGACATGAAGAACATTAAACATAAAATACCATTAACTTAGAAGACAAAGTATCAACAACATCATTGAAAGAACCATCTCTTATTCATTAACATTCCTTCCAGCAAGCACTGGTGCATGGTACAATGGTGGTTCCAAGGGAGCATTTAACTACTAAAAGATTTTAAGACCAAGGAGCATTGAGCTCTGCAACTGAAATGAAAATACTACTTCTCTATTACTATGGACTGCAAAATCATCAATTTTGCTGACCCTTGGAAAAGGGTCGGACTTACTACTTATACACATTTTCTTCTAACCCTAACCCTAACCCTATTTTACATCTCACCATAAAATATATTATCCAGTGGCCAGTACTACCTACACCACTTTACAAAAGACCTCGAGACGGAGAAGATCTGACATGTCAGAAGAATAAGACAAGAGGGTGGAGTGGAAGAATTAGCCTCGAGAAGAGAGTCGAGAAAGAGAAGGAAGAAATTAGATCCCCCAGGGATCGAGGCTACATGCCTCATAAATGGGAAATGTGGCACCCTATCTCGAATGTGCCAGGTGTGCTTCTGAAGCGGCACCTCAAGAAGACCATTTTTCAGAGGACCAACTGTCGATTCGACGTGCCTTGATGTTGCTATCTGCCCTCTGACAACCTTCAACAACCTTTATTAACTACTTGAAAGTGACCGGTCGGCCTTGGGGACCGGGACACAGATCACCAAAAGAATAAAAAAATGTAGGATCTGGGACTCTGAGATTCGGGAACTTGCATTCCAAAAGAATAAAGAATATACAAATACTTGGGTTTTCTCTGGCCCCCGGAGAAACTTTATTACTACTTGTTATCATTGAAGGTCTGGAGGAGGCAGGAGATTCCATCCTCATTAATCTCTTTGAGGCTGAATCACCAGTACTTGACCACCTCGATTTGTTCTCCTAGCTCCGAAACATTCCCTTTGAATTCATTGGCCAATTTTTTCGCATCATGACCACTAAGGATCATGCAAGTCAATCTCACCATTTGAGTTCCATCCACTCCCTCTAGGGATTGATATCTTGACCCCATTAATTCATCAAACTTCCCAAAAATGTATTCCTCTGGCGTGCATGTGTCAGTGTTGAACGGGTCAGCTCCGGATATCTTCGTGACAAAAGCCTTATACAAATTTGAAGAATATTGGACCGTGTTGATTTTATCATGTAGAGTCCCTATCAGTTGCTTGAGCACCTCCAATGTGAGGTCAAGTCTGGAGTGTTGGGTCCTCACAAAATCAAATGATTCTTCTCCTAGAATCCTAGACTCAGAGACCATTTCCTCCCCAAGACCGAGGATTTCTTCAAGTTCTACCTTCCATGCTTCATAATTTTCTATATCACCCTCCCATATGTTAATAATAGTTTCTGCCTGATGCAGAATGTGTCGGGCCGTATACAAGTCTGGGAGGGTGGATACCAGGAAACGTCGGGTGTTTCCTATCTTCAAAGTGACCCACTCATCGACCGCTTGGGCCTTCTTCTTCATTACTTGCAGGGAATCTAGGTTGCCCTGTGGAAGTGGCGCATCAGATGTGGAGGCCTCTGGAGGAATGGCACTGATAGGCCAAGCCAGCTCAGTCATCTATCCCATAAGGTTTGCAGTCTTCTCCTTTTCTGCTTTGAGCCTTTGGGCCTCCTTTTCATAATGGGCCTCCATGGCTCTGGTCGCTTCTTTCAACAGGTCCACTTCACCCTATTTTCCTCTTTTTCCCAGTGATATCTCCATGATATCATAATCTCCAGCCTCAGCAGTTGCCTCATCAGTGTCTGGGGGAGGTGTTGCCACAACTGCAACTGTTTCTCCGCCCAGCCCAGTTCAAAGAGTATGAACCGTCTGGGCTTTCTTGGCCTTTGGTGGATTCTGGACCTAAGCCATCATCTCGGCCAGGGAGAGATGAGCTCTGGGGATGGACAGAGCTTTTCTTTTCTTGTTTTCAACCAACCACTGTGGTGGCAGGGCTGGCTTATTTTCCAAAGTTTGTTCCTTGGGTTCTTCCCCGCTATTTTGCTGCTACTCCTCCTCAGTGGTGTGAGTCTCGCCCAGCTCCCTCCCTTCATCTTGGGCTTTGTTGACAACATTTTCATCGATGATGTTTATTTCTTCTATCTTTTCCTCTGCGTCTTCTACTTCATCTGGGCCCTCATTGGTCATCCCAAGGGTTTCTTCCTCTTGTCGCTCTTCTTGTTTCTCAGTCTCTGTCACCGAGATTTCTTCTTTCATTGGTGTATCTTTTGGCAATGGGGGAGGTATCAGGCCAAGATTTAATGTTTAGGCCACAATGATTACCTGCCCAAAGGTCACTCTGAGGAGTGGCATTTCAAACGCGGCGGCTGAGGTTACGGTTGCTCACGTAGGTCCGGTTCCCTCAGTGAATGCCATTTGTTCACTCTACTTCTGTTGGTCCACTCCCATGTTTTATATCTCTAGGACCTCGGAGGTGATATTTTGTTCTATTTCATTCTCTTCTTCCATCTTCTCTTTCTGGTCCTGCATAGCTTCCTATTCCAAAGCTTCTTCCTGCGCTGGGACTTCAGCCTTTGTTTGCTCGATGTCCCCCCTATAGATTCCTGAACTCGTTGGTTGCAAAAATATCATTGAACTCATCATGTGGGGGAGGATTGGCTGGGACATCTGTAGGCTCTGATTCCCTTTATGGTTTTGGGGAGTCAGAAGAAAGGATCTCAACTTGTGGGATCTAGGGCATCTCCAGCTCTATCTTGGGCTTTTGGTTAAGCCTCTTCTTTCTTCTAGTGACTAAGGGTGGCCCCGCATCCCTTAGTGTTTCTTGTTCTTCTGGGTCTACCCCAATTGCCTTAACCATCAAGGCCACCAATGAAGGGGAGGAGGGAGGATGAATTGGTCTGGCCATAAGTACCAGGGTAGCCAGCTGCGTGATTGAATTTTCTTTCATTTATTGGGAGGCCGCCACCGATTGCCTTATTTTCTCTTTTATGGGAACTTCTTGCACATTTGGAGTTGCGGCTATCCCTTTTCCTTTGTCTACTCCCTGTGAAGAAGTCGTAGCCCTCGGGGTTAACTTTGGTATCGGCTAGGCAGCCCAGTGGACACTCCCAGGGCACACCTTCTTGAAATAGAGGTGGCTACATTCAACCACATTGCAAGTGAATTCTTCAATAGTAGGCCCTTCTTGAGCGTCCCAGTTCACTAGTCGGAGGGCCAATTTGTCAATCCCCTTTGCTTTGTACTGGGGATCTACTATGGAGCCAATGTCTGAGAAGTCCTCCGGGAATCTCCAGAGCTTCAATCTTTCCATCATTCCTGCGGTCATTCTGACATAATGCTGCCCCCGGACTTCCACGTTATCTTGGCAATCTTCCCAGAAGTCTTCTATATGATATTGATGGGGATCTGATGCCCGGGAAAGTGCCACTGCAATCTTGTCATGCAGATCAAAATGTTTCCGCACTAAGTAAAATTCTGCCAGGTTATAGCTCTTAAGCTCATTATCTGCTTCTTTAGCGGCGACTAGATTACATGAATAATTCCCACAAGTGATTGGGAATGGAATATTTGTTACCTTCTTCAAGGCATAGAATGCATGCAGCTCCATTATCTTCCTGCAATACTCCAGGAGAATTATCTTGTCCCCATAATGTTTGGGCAACAAGTAGGGTTTCCTGGAGAAGCTGGTCACCCTTATGTAGGTATGCTGTTGAAACTGTATATAGTAATGCCCATAACTCTAGACCAAATTCATCGCCTCTATAGACAAGCGGTATCCTGCGTCCTAGGTAGGTGTGAGTAGGTGTACTAAATGAAGGCATCGTTTACCTGGAAAAAATTGGGGAAGCTGGCTTCCCATTGAATCTGTGGAAAATGGTCGCAAGGGGCCTTCTAGCTCAGGCTGATCCTAAGTATGCCCTCTACGAGTAACCCATTGGTGTGGGGCCGTTGTTGTGCTAGGGCCCAGAGAACATAGTAAGTCATATAAAACTTCTTCTTCTTGGCCAATTGAAAGAACTGGGATTCCACATGGTTTGAGATTATGGCGGCCCAATCAAAATACTCCCTGTCTGTGCTTATACCAAGCAAGAATTAATACATCCACCCACAGAATTCTCGGGCATGCTATTGCCCGAAGACCCGACACAGTGCTATCATCCCCATCTAGATGCTTTCTTTGAATTCAGACCTGGGGATTTCTAATTTCATCCTCTTGGGGTCCCTCTTTGGGACCTTGAGCCAATGATTGTTCATATATATACAGGCCGCCTCCTCCAACTGCTTAAATTGTGCCAAGGCATCTGACCAGGTGACTACAGCTAGTTTGTCAAATTGGGGGATTCCCAAGCCCCTCTAGAAGGTATCAGGGTCTAGGGACACCATGGGAGTAGGATACCCGGTGGGTTCTGGGGCTGGGAGCATGATAGCCCAGACGGATGTATTGTAGTGAGCTACAAGTATGAGAATAAGCTCTGGTGACTGCACAAAGCACGGGAAACAAGCTGCCTTCAGTATCCCATAATTCTCAATTTTAATGGCCAATGGATCCCCGGCCTGTCGTTGGATGTACATCATTTTTACCAAGGCCTGCATTTCAGACCATGTCCCAATGCAAGTGTCGGTAATGAGCTGGACTTTGGACTCAATCTTGGATCCTGTGATAACATTGTCCTTCACGTATTTCATGCTCAGGGGAAATTTCTCTAGGGCCTTCTCTATTTTGGATCTGACAGCTGCCCTGGTAACTGTCGTAGAAGGAAGTTCCGAACTCCTGGGTGGTGAAGATGCGGAAGCTTTAGACATGTTGAAAGTTTGTTATTTTGGAAACCGGAAAGGCAAGGCGACCGTTAGAATGTATAAATAAATGTTATTCTGGGGTCCAGAGATCTTACCACTGTGGTGCTTGCTTTTCCCTGAAAGGTTAGCTTAGTTCAAAAATGCTGGAGAGTATATATATGTATTGCGAACTTAGAAATTTAACCAATCATCTGGGTCTGGGGGTTCTATAACACTTAGTAAAAGCAAGACATGGGTTGGGTGATGGAAAGGGACCCAGATTCTGGGGAACTAACCGTTGGGAGGTGTGCACAAAAAGTGAGCCGTCAAACCCACATGGGTGCCACGTGGGTATGCAATAAATAGAAGTTATGGTGACGGCGGCGGAGCCAACTGTCTAAATGCACAAAAAGCAAAGGCCACTTGGACAAATTTAAATGCGTGCATGGGACGTAAATGAAGGATAGGCTGGTTTATGGAGGAGAGAGAAAACCACTTGGTTGAAACTAACCGAGAGCCGAGTTTCAACCAGGTGGTATTCTGCATAGAGTGAGCTCACGAATCAGAAACCAAAAACAAACTGCAACACGGCGAGCTCGACGGACTACCAAGAAGAATATACATAAAATATACACTATACATGATAGAGCCAAAGGATATATACATGTAGACTGAAAGGATACACAATAATATACATCAAATATACACATATACAAAACGCAGAGCAGGCATTTACAAAAACTAGACAATGTACAAAATGTTTACAACTTTTACATTACCTATAGGCTATGCTACATCTACACAGAGGGCAGACAACCCTCTGGCAGAGCTGACCCACCAATAGGCGGCAAACCAGAAAGAAACGTAAGACAAAACAACAAAGCGAGACAACACAAAAACCAAATGAAACCAAAAAGCAAGAAAGCCGAGAGGAAGGAAGGCACCAACCTAAAAACAAAGAAGGGTAAGGAAAGGAAACCATCGTGAATGCTCTGCAACAAATTCTATTGTCAGAAGATCACCACTTACCACCACTGAACACTCACAATTGCTCGGAACAACTTGGAATGGTTATCACTAGATTACTGCTAAATCACTCTCAAATCACTTAGATTGCTCAAGTGTTTAATCACGGTAAATGTGAAGATGATAGGTAATTTCTATTTATACTCGTGGTAAAAGCAAGTTACCTTTCCTTGTGCAAACTCCGGACAGACAGACCTCTGGACTCTAGGCCTGGGGCTTCCACGCAATGATACCATCTTAAGAAAAGAGGACATCGCGGCAAAGAATCTCGGAGCCTAGAATTCAGCTCCCGACAAAGGATGACCAACTCCAGGATCGGGTCCCAGAGACACGAGAGGCAAGAACAAAACAAAAACAACACCATGGGAAAGAAAACCCTAGAGAAGGAAAATAAAGAAAACAAAGAAAAAGATAAGGCAAGAGCCAAAAGCAGGAACCAAAAAAAAGGGGGACCCAACATTTTGCCCAAAAAATTTAGGGACGGGGATGTAGGGCATAACAAAATCCTTTCTTATTTGTCAGTGTGCCCCATCCTAGTCTTTCTTCCTCTTCATTATATTGATATTTCATATGGTCCAGCACTAGCCACAATAGAATAGATGGCTATAAGATTAATGGGAGCCAGTATTGTTGCATTATTTTTTGTAGATGTATATACCTAATGCTTTGTCTATAAGCTACATAATAATTTTGTAAGGAATGGGGTTCAACCTATTTTAACATATCTAGAAGTTCATTCCATCTTTGTGCTAAGTACCCCAATATTGTCCTTCCTAAAGTTGAAGCTACTTGCTCATATTATAGGTATACCTCTTCCCTGAAAGCCATAATCTTCCTCTTATACTCAGGACCATAAACAAGTCTGTGCCAAGTGTAGTAGATATGTGTAGGGTTTCTTGTTTCAACTTTTAAAAATATGGGAGTTCGTATTTCTTTATCTCTATATGCTCTGAATTATTTCCCCTGGATGATTTTATTTTGAATCCATGACATTGGTGCCCTTAAGTGAACATCTCCAATATACAATAATGGATTCCATTCCTGGTCATTGGGGATTACACAGTTGTGCAAATACAATTTACACAATAAATTCTTTATTTTAGATGGAGAGGACTAATAAGATTGGGAAAATTCCTTTGGGGTTTCAATAGAAAGGTCTAAACTATAAATTACCCTTGACAATTTGAAATAAAAACTACACTCACTTAGATGTAGTAAATATATCCTTGGGGGAGTCCTAAATTCCATAATTTGTAGCACCAAAGTCACCATATTGTTCACCTTATCTTTTAATGCAGTGATTTCTACATTCTTCTCCTTAATTTCCTCAATTTTCTTATTGATAATTTCCTTTAGCCAAAAATTTTGTTTGTTCCATTCATCTTCTTTATCTTGAAACTATTTCCATAAATCCATGGCTACTAATTCCCATGAGAAAGAAACTAGTTTGTGCGTACCTACTAGCGTTTTCTTCTGCACTAGCTCCTTATGTGCAACTTGCTTTACAACAACAATAACTTCTCCTAACCCTATGTTTACCCGCTCTTGGATTTCCCTTTATTAGATTAATATTTTCTCATATTTCCTTTCTCCTTTCTAACAATTTCCCTAGTTCAAACTATTTTTTTGGGGAAAGCATCCAAATTAGGGTCTGTGGAAGAACTTTCTACATCCTCATGTTTAGATTCAGAGGAACAAGTTTCCACTGCAAGAAGATTTGTGATAGGAAATACCCTAGAAGTTGAAGCTCTAAGAGTGAATTTGATAACCCCTTCTTCCCTACTAACCCTATAGGTTAAGGAATGACCTCTATGAAGACATTATATTTTTCCATTAGTATATGCAAGGAAAAACATGATCTACACCATCGATTTACACTACACCGACAGATAGGGAACAACACTACCTGACGCCAAGGTTATCGATACTTCCAAGTACAAAGCATCCCAACAAACACTATTCAGTGTTACCCGATGACAAAAAGGAAAAGGGACCCCGACGAGTAACCAATAGTGCAACCCGATGAAACAATCAAAGAGTGAAGCCCGATAGATGAAGGGAACCCGATAATCAGTTCAATGAAGGAACATCGACAGACTTTCAGTTCACACCGACGATCAAGAACCGACAGTCAGAAACATCCCGCAAAAAGTGGATCTGACTTTCCACGTCAGATAAATAACGGAAGTTTTATATTTAGCGTCTTGATTTTTTTTAAATCCATTATGCGCGGAGAAAACAATGTAATTTTTTTTTTTTTTATCAATATAACTGTTTTAAAACATGAAAACTAAAGGACCAAGGTCAAGTTGTATACCTTGAATCAAGAGTTAACATTGTAATGTGTGATTCTAGAATAGGTCAAATACTTGTATAAATAGATGCTCAATCAATTGTGAACATGTTGTTCGATGATGATTGTAGCCACAGAGCATCTAAGGATCAGACAAGAGAATTCATGCAACAACATAGACAAAGATCAAATCAATTGTCAAGAACAGAACACGGGCTACCGACGAGCAGGCAAAGGTATTAATCAATCACTATATCTTATATTCATATTCTAAGAGCTTTAAAGGATCTGTAATCAACAATTATAGATTGAATACTATTAGGTCAAACATATTGTACACATTCTAACAAGCGGGGTACACTTAAGAAATCCTTTCAAGGAAGGTGGACTTAATAGTCCTATTGTAAATCTCTTAACCGAGTGCACACTTCATTAGTGCTGTTAAAAACTCTTAAAAGAGTAGATCCTAATAGGTCTCCACATTAATAATCCTATAGGGTAGATCATCAAAAGTGATCAATTGTAAGCCTTTACCGGCTCCCTTCCATTCTGCAGATAGTGAATTTTTATGGGTTTCATCCCCACTGCAGTTTTTACTTCCTAACAAGAGTTTTCTGCGATATCACATCTTATGTTATGTATCTATTACTTTCATGAATGTTTCTATGAATGTTGCATATAATTAAGTTTATGAATTAATACTACATTCATAAGAAAGAACATCAGATATGGTCGGTAATACAATAAAGATTGTTTACTAATGATGAAAGGTGAAAAGTGTTAAAAGTTTTAGAGGTACTGATTCACCCCTCCCCTCTCAGTACTACTTCCCATTAATCCCAATAGATTGTATCATAGCTAAGTCTCTTCTTGGAAAGCTTAAATGCTTAAGAGAAAAGATCATACAATGGAGAAGTACAAACTTGATAAAAATATTGAGAATAAAAAGATTGAAATTCAGATGTTCTATGAACAGTATAAAGAAGCGAGAATCAAGATGAGAGAACTGTTGGATGAGAGAAAATGTATGGAAACTCAGAGCAATGAAAAAGATTATCAAGAAGAAGAGATTCCATATTTCTTTGAGTCTTTGGAATCAAATACAAGTAAAGCATTAGATACATCAGAAGAAAAAATACAAATCTAAAGGAGATCAATCAACATCTAACAGAGCAAATAAAGATGTTGCAAATCAGTCAAGAGACCCAGACGGTAAGAATGATTGATGTGATGAGTTCTGCTATACAAGATGAAATAGAAAGAACACTAGATATTGATGACAAGAAGAAGATTATAGAGAAACTACAAGAAAAGGAGTTAGAAATTCAAAGACATGCTGAGCATCACCATGAGATTACAAATCAAATTATTCTTATGAGTCAAGAAGAAAATAGAATGAATATGGAACTCATTGAAAGAATACAGATTATCGGTGAACTAAGAGAAGAGAATGAGAAACTAAAGCATGAGGTTAGAGTTCAGCAACAACATAATGAAATTATCAGAAAGGCTAAAGAGGGAAATAAAAGAATGGATGATTTTTTTGAAGGACAACGAAGAGTTAACAACAACAAGAATGGTCTAGGTTTTACCAAAAATGGAGAATCATCAACTCAAGCCAATCCAAAGAATGTCTATGAAAATCCAAGACCAAGAAAGCTTACATGCAAACACTATGGAAAGAAAGGCCACACATCAAATGTATGCAGAGGCAAAATGAAAGGTATTCCTAATTCTACATCTTCATTCATAGGATTATGTTATAAATGTAACAAGAAAGGACATAAAGTGTATGAATGTAAGTCTAAGATGGATCAACCAAAGAAGGAAACCTACATGGACAAATATTGTCCTACATGCAAAATGAATGGGCACACAAGCCTTGAATGCTGGAAAAAGAAAAGGCAAGCATGGAAGGCTAAAGGTCAAGAAACTCCCTGTCAACCAAAGAGAATCGGTAATCAGTATGTATGGGACTACAATACTTGGACAAATTATACAACATGTGGTAGATATGATCACATTACTGCAAACTGCATGAGAGCATGGACCAAAAGGTCTAGAGTATGGGAAAACCCTAGAATGGAATTCTTATACTATCATAAAGTTGGTCATCTCAAGAAAGACTGCATAGACCGAATGACAGAGACAAGCATATATCCCAATGGAAACACCATTGAAGATATCCGGAGGGCTAGAGATAAAATGTGGAGAAAAGCTTCAAACAACGATGAAGCTGGACCAAGCAATGCAAATGGTGACACCCCATCCAATGGATCTGGTGACATCACCACCCCCACTTAAGCTGAACAAGTAAGTATGGAACTGCACTACACCAAGTCATATTTTGCATCAGTTTCATTATACAATTGATAGATAGTCAAAATCTCCATGAATAAAGATGCATATTATGTTACTTGTTACAATTATGAGAAATCAACCCCGTCGGTAAACACTTACCAAAAATCATTTGTGAATATAAAGGATGTACTGTTTACACTTACCAAGAATTTTCGGCCAACACATAAAATGGCTAAGTTGCTAATGTAACCTGACACCCGTCGGTAAGGAAGCAAAGTCATAAAGTTGTTGTGAAACAACACTGATATCCGTCGGTGAAAGAAACAATCTTAACAACCATCCCAAGCATCTTGTCAACACCGAGAGTGTTAATTGAGAAGTCTTCCTGACAAACTCCATCTTCATGACCCGATGAGTTGTTGAGCATTTATGACAGACTAAAGGCAAAATTCTATAAATACTCGACATGAGCACTTCATTTTGCACACATGATTTGAGAAGAAAGAGCAGGACGAAAATAGATCAAAAAGAGATTAGATAGTAGAGTGACCTCAACTCAATCCAACGCACTCCAAATAGATCACTCACTAGTTACATGGATCGAAGTAAGTACCGAGCGCACCGAAGAACTTTATTGTTATTTTCAAGAAAGCCCTAAATTTGAAATACGATGGAAACCACTTCAAGAACCGTAAAGATTAAGAATGACAAGAAGAATGTGGTTAAGCTGATAAAGAACAACACTTGTGTGGAACCTAAGTACATGATATTCCCAGAGATTGCAAAGCAACCCGATGGTTCTGGTGCATTTTTGAAAATTTCACCTAGGGTTTTGTTGATAGAGGACGTAAGGTCCTACATTCACTGCAAGATCGCTGAAATAGGTGATCTGGAAATAGACCAATCTTACAAGAAGTTGTGTGATGCAGAAGGAAAAATAAAAGAAGAACACAAGCAACTGCAAGTAAAGGGTATAACCAATGCCCTATATTTCTCGAGGGTTTTCAAAACTGACTAGATTAGGTTGGTACTTAGCAAAATGCATGACTAGAAGTTATAGTTGGATGAACCTAAGAAGATCACAAAGGATGTGTTACATGTTGTAAGAGGTTACCCCATAACTGACAAACCTAAGGCACATAAGCATCCCTCCCGGCCAGAAGTTGAAAAACTCACAAAATCTAAGTGGGATAACAGAGGTCTCAAGGTGAGCACCATCACCGACGAGGAACTGAGGTTCGGTGCATGTGTGATAGGGTACAAGATCTTCCAGGAAAGTAGGCTAAATAACATTGCATCAACAGTAGTAAGCACAACTTACAAGATAGTGACAAAGGGAATACAGATGGATCTATGTGAGATCCTGCTGAAGCAACTTGATGAGAACATGACAACAATCAGGCCTGTAAAGACAAACACATGTAAGTTTGGTTCACTTATCATGTGTATATTACTTTACTTTCAAGAATACTTTCCTTTAGTATGCAAAGTGAAGTGGGATACTACCAAACCAATCACACTGCAAATTAGTGAACTTATCAATTCACTAGGTGACAATTTTGATTCAGTGATGACTGCATACTTCCTTGACTTCAAGGAGAAGATGATGGAAAGAGTGAGGATCCTTGAACAGCTGATTGAAACACATAAGGATGAGATATGTTTTATGGTAGATACAAATTTCACTCATATTAAACCAGTTGTACCAAGGACAACCTGGTTAGCACCTCTTGACTATGAGATTAACATAGATCAAGCAACCAATGCAATTGATGCATTGATAAATGAGCCACTTGACAACAAACAACCAAGGTTTGGCACATATGAAGAGGCCAAGTCCAAGATAAAAATAGGCCTAGTCATCAAGAAGAATGTCAACAAAAAGAATAAGATGGTTAAGAATCTTGAAAAGATTATGTCGGTCAATGAGGAGGAAAAAGAACAAACATGGGAAACTAAGGAACAGGGTACCATCGGTGAAGGACAAGATGAACAACAATCAGAATCTAAGGCCACTGAATCTGATACACCTCCACCTCATACAAAGAAACCAAGAACCACAATGGCTTAGAGAACAAGGATCCAAACAGTAAAAGCCACTACACCTCTCAAGAAAGGTCAAGTGAGGACCTATAAGAGGAAACAACAAACAGAGAAAAAATTGTGAAACCAACACCTACAAAAAGGAGGAAAAGAATGGTCAGGACCAAAGCTGACATTGAAGATTCCAAAGAGGATGATCCTGATGTAAATAAGAAAATTTTTCTCACTAGAACAATTGATGAAATTGTTGAGTCAATTGCTACTACCGGTACAATGATTGGTAGGAAAATTTGACAATGGGATAAACTTGAGCCAGAGGACCAAAACAAGATACAAGATGCAATAATCAAGGCAATGGTCAAGTTCAAATATGTACCAGTAGAATTTATAGGCCAAATACCCAAAGAGCTAGGTAACAAAATTTCACAACAATGGTCATATGCTCTACACACCGAAAAGGAAGCAGGGGAGAGGGTACTTGTCACACGTATGCCTCCCGAATCAAAGATGGAAGAGATCAAAGAAATAATGAAAAAGCACTCAAGAAAATTTGTAGCAAAGATAAGAGCTTACAAAGTGCTAGAAGATAAGTTTATAGAGCTAGACAACATGACCCAGACCAAATGGAGACAACTCCTAGATCTACCTGCAGAGTCAACAAGTTGTGAGAATCAATTACTTCTCACCAACACACCTCATGTAGAGGAGGAGAAAGATAAGGTAAGTCCTAAGCACATTGCTTTGGATAATGTAGATAATAATGAGCCCATTGACTTAGACCAAGTCATGGATGATCTTGACATTCAAGACATCACTCATTATGATTCAGATAAAGATCCACAAAAAGAATATGATGTAATATTTATCTCTCTTAAGTATCAAACCAAGCAAAAATAATTGGAGACAAAAATAAATAATGACATGGATGTTGCTAATGAAATATGGCCATACACTTCAATTATTGACATCACAGGACTGGACCCTGCCGAGCAAATTGAAAAAGATGAAGATGTCACTTCTCAACAAGCTCAAACCGATGAGCAAGACACAAATCAAGATGCAACACAAGTGAGCACTCAGGATAATATTCCAGTGTTGATAAAGGTCATAAATCTTCTAGAAGGAAATGAAGAGACTAATGCAACAGATACTAGCATACCCGAGGACAAGGGTGATGCGGAGACAAAAGGCACAAAAGATGCACCAAAGGATACAACTGCAGAACCGATGATCAGAAAGAATCTACTGATCAGAATAAAGAAGAGGATAAAAAAGTAGAAGAGGAAAAGCAAAAGGAAAAAGGTGAAGAGGCAAAGAAAAATGAACAAGAGAAGAAGACAAAAGATAAATCTACCGAAACACCCAAGGTTGATGGAGAGACATCTTCACCAAACTGACAGGTGAACCCCGAGTAGAAAACACAAGAATCTTCTTCAACAAAGCCTTCACCGAGAACCTATGAGAAGACAAATGAACTAGCAATGGTAGTTCATACATCTGTGTCCACACAAATCTCAAGGAAGAAGAAGAGCAAGAATAAGAATCCAGTTACTCTGGATGAAATCATTGAGATTCTAGTATGTGATCCTAGGACATTGGATCCAACTGAACTAGAAAAGTATGCAAGACTTTGTGAAAGGAAAGCCATGAAGGACAAGTTGAGAAAAGCCACCAAGGAAGCTAAGGTACTTGAAGTTGCACAAGGAATACTTCAACAAATTGTACCTGACATATGTGATGATCAAACAACCCCCATGCTTGATCAATTATTGGTTCTCACTGATGCAATCACATCTCAGAACATAGATGTTGAGAAGGCTATGGAAGAAGGACTTGAACAAAAATATGAGTTCAAGTTAGCTGAAAAGATAAGCCAAGAAGAAACACTTCAAAAGGTAAAGCTTTCTGAAATGGTAAGCACAGTAGACCCAATTATTTCAGAAGCTATAACCTTGATACATAAATTATGCACGTTAGATCAACTCGCAAAGGAGTATACCAAAAAGATAGCATAGATAGATGTTGATATTCAAACAAGTGCACAAAGTCTCATGAATAGTGAAGAGGCAATCAAATTGTACAATGAGCAGCTCAAGCAAGCTTGAAAGTTGAGACAAGACATACAGATTGCAGAAACCAAGTTCAGAGATGATGTAAATGAGCTTCAAGCTCAACTCTTACCGACACTCTCATTACTGCAGCAACATATGACAGAGGCAAGAGCACTAATTGACACCCCATAAATGTTTGTCCTAGACAAAATTTATGATATGCATGCACGAATAGAGCTAGAGCACATGGCACTAGAACTCCTCAAATAAAAATGGGAGAAAATTCTCGAAGATATCAAGAACACCCACTCCCACATTCTCGACACATTGTAAGTTACACATTTTTGACAACTTATAATTTCTACATTTTTGTCATGAGTATCAAATAAAGGGGGAAATTATATGTACAGTCAAGAGTAAAAGGGGGAAATGAAACAAGGAAATGATTTGTACAGTCAGTCATTTGAAAGAGGAGAGAACAAAAAAAGGGAATGTATAGTATAAAGGCAAGTATACATGTACATATATTTATACTATACTGATGCATACAATTAGGGGGAGTCATAAATGACAAGGATATATACATGGTGTACATACTAAACACTTTAGTATTATGCACATATCAGTTTTTGATACTAATGTCAAAGGGGGAGATTGAAGACATTATATTTTTCCATTAGTATATGCAAGGAAAAACATGATCTACACCATCGGTTTACACTACACCGACAGACAGGGAACAACACTACCCGGCGCCAAGGTTACTAATACTGCCAAGTACAAAGCATCCCGACAAACACTATTCAGTGTTACCCGATGAAAAAAAGGAAAAGGGAACCTGACGAGTAACCAACAGTGCAACCCGAAGAAACAATCAAAGAGTGGAACCTGACAAATGAAGGGAACTCGACAATTAGTTCAATGAAGGAACACCGACAGAATTTTAGTTCACACCGACGATCAAGAACCGACAGTCAGTTAAAACCCACAAAAAGTGGATCTGACTTTCCACGTCAGATAAATCATTGACGTTTTATATTTAGCTTCTTGATTTGTTTTAAATCCATTATATACGGAGAAAGCAATGTAATTATTATTGTTTTTATCAGTATAACTATTTTAAAACATGCAAACTAAAGGATCAAGGTCAAGTTGTATAGCTTGGATCAAGAGTTAACATTGTAATGTGTGATTCTGGAATAGGTCAAATACTTGTATAAATAGATGCTCAATCAATTGTGAACATGTTGTTCGATGATGATTGTAGCCATTGAGAGCATCTAAGGATCAGATAAGAGAATTCATGCAACAACACAAACAAAGATCAAATCCGTTGTCAAGAATAGAACACAGGCTACCGACGAGCAGGAAAAGGTATTAATCAATCACTATAGGTGATATTCATATTCTGAGCGCTTTAAAGGATCTGTAATAAGAAATTATAGATTACATAATATCAGGTCAAACATATTGTACACATTCTAACAAGTGGGGTACACTTAAGAAATCCTTTCAAGGAAGGTGGACTTAACAGTCCTATTGTAAATCTCTTAATCGAGTGCACACTTCATTAGTGTTGTTAAAATCTCTTAACAAAGTAGATCCTAACAGGTCTCCACATTAATACTTCTAATAGGGTAGATCATCATAAGTGATCAATTGTAAGCCTTTACCGGCTCCCTTCCATTCTGCAGATAGTGAAGTTTTGTGGGTGCCATCCCCACCGCAGTTTTTACTTCCTAACAGGAGTTTTCTATGATATCACATCTTGTGTTATGTGTCTATTACTTTCATGAATGTTTCTATGCATGTTGAATATATTTAAGTTTGTGAATTAATACTACATGCATAAGAAAGAACATCAGATATGGTCGGTAATACAATAAAGATTATTTACTAATGATGAAAGGTGAAAAGTCTTAAAAATTTTATAGGTACTAATTCATCCCTCCCCTCTCAGTACTATTTCCCATTAATCCCAACACTCTAAGACCCACATTTACTACTATGACTATCTTAATTTTTAAAAATTCATCCCATGACATACGAGACACATCTTGTAAATATATTTCAAATAGTGATCGGAAACAAATTTTTCCCTACCCTTTTGTGTCTCAACAACCATGATTTCTAGTAGATTGTATAGCACATTGGGCACATTCATTCTCTTCCCATGTCTCATGTGGCTTAAGAGGTTAAAATGAATAGAATGTAGATATGATTATCGACCCTCGTAGGTTAGGTTTCTGATAATATATGTAGAAAGTTTTTTCCACTTTTTTGGAAAAGAAAGTCTTCTTGTTCCCTACTTGTCTACAATTAGTGGAGGATATGTAGGCTCTGTAAATTATTCTATAGTTTTCCTATCATTCCTAGTTTCAGGTTAGGGTTTTGTTAGTCCTAAGATTAGATTACTAAGAGGGGGGTGAATCAGTAATATACCAATAATCTATCTTTTTAACCTCTCATACTTAAACCGACAGTCACAAGATTAACCTTAACTTCCACAAATAAAAATCATAAACATGAAAGTCCATTCACAAAGTTGACACATAGATTTATATCATGGAAACCCAAAAAGGGAGAAAACCATGGTGGGGATTAGTACCCACTAAATGATGTACTCTTTCAAAGTATTCTCTATGAGGACCTTAACCCTGTTAGGAGTTTACAACAACACTACTAGGTGCTACTTGGTTAAGGGATTTGGCTTAGGCCTGTTAGGATCTTTACCTTGTTAAGAGTATCCTTTCTAGAGGAATTTAAACACTTGATAAAGTGTCACCTTTTTAGAGGATTTGTAACAAATATCTGTTAGGATCTACCTTGTTAGGGGATTTAACCTGCTGCAACTGTTAGGGAACAACAGAAAGAATGATCTATAGAAAAGCACTACCTCTTCTTGATCAAATCCAATGAAGTACAAAATCTCTTCTCAGTGCACTTAACTCTTCCCTGGATTCATCGCAACTCACACTTTTCATCGCACTAGTCCAAAACACAATCAACACTCATAAATTTTAACTCCATCCAAATAATCTATCATGTGACATTAACTATTCTAGCAGTTGCACTGTTATGCTTCAACCAATCACAAATTTCACATAAGATCACTTCAACAGTAGTGGTCATGCATTAGTCATCCAGAGATACACCTAAGTCTCCCATAAAGAGTGAAACCACTGAAACTCACCACAAACCTTCATTCATCATAACTATACTTGGCAACATACTACAAACATAAAGTCAATAGTTGACATCAATGAAAATATAATATCTGATCATCCTGTAATCAAATCTTCATCAAGACATCTCCATAACTCACTTATCATCACTACATCAGATATTCCAACAATCTCCCCCTTTGGAATTGATGGAGACACTTACTTCCTATTTATGGTAACACTCTCTCCAACATAATATAATAAGCATAAAATATTTCCACTTATGTTGCACTTACTTTCCCTTTGTCATACATACATTCTCCCCTTTACATTTATACATTCTCCCCCTTTGAGAACAATTCCAAAAACATCAAACACACCTAATATCTACTTTACTAAACCTAAATAACCAAAACACATTACTACATAGACTGCTCCCCCTAAGGAGTAGTCCCACAACATCAATCCTCATAAAAGATATTTAATGAATACACTTGGATTGATGCGATTGCATCTTATTTTAATTTAACTCAGATAGGGGAATGAACCCCAACCTACCTCTTAGATACTCAGATGTATCCTTAGGCAATGTTTTAGTGAAAATATCAGCAACTTTCTCGATAAGTAGCACGTACTCCAACCCCACTTCCTTTTCCTATACCTGTTCTCTAAGAAAATGACATTTGATAGCTATATGTTTAGTCTTAGATTGAATCACCGGGTTCTTTGAAATGTTAATAGCACTTGTATTGTCACAATAGATAACCACCAGTTGAGTTACCTTCTCCTGAATTCCTTCCATAATCTACTTGATTCATACTACCTATGTACAATTAATTGCATTAGAAACATACTTAGCTTCATTTTTTTATTGAGATATACAATTCTTCTTCTTGCTTTTCTAAGATACAAGCCTTTCACCAAGAAAGAATGCACCTCCACTTGTTTTCATTTGATCATCAACACTACCTACCCAATTAGTATCAAAAAACACAGTCAAATAGAAATCACCTTTATGTCCATACTAGAGACCACAATCTTTAGTCCCCTTAAGATATCTTAAGATCCTCTTTACTGCAACCAAATGAGATTCCTTAGGATTAGAATAAAATATGGCCACTAGTTCAATTGCCCATGCTATATCTGGTCTATCATGCACTACATATTGTAGCTTACTGATCATGGACCAGTAAAGTGCCTCATCCACCTCTTTAGAGTCATCTTCCTTTGTTATTTTGTAACCGGTTACCATCGGGATACCAACCGGTTTTGGGTCTTCTAACCCAAAAGTCTTCAGTATTTCCCTTACATATTTGGACTAGCTTATGTAGATACCATCTTTCATCTAATTAACCTACAATCCAATTAATAATTTAATCTCACCTATCATAGACATCTCAAATTATTTCCTCATCTCATCTGCAAATGATCTTCTCATCTCTTCATTCCCACCAAAAATGATATCATCTACAAATATCTTTGTGATCGACAACCTGCCATCTTTCTCAATCTTCAAATACACATTACTGTTATCACTTTTCCTTAGGAAACCTAAATTAAATAGATATGAATGCAATCATTCATACAATGCCCTAGCTTGTTTCAACCCATTCAAAGCTTTCTGTAACTTACACCCTGTTCTTACTTTCTGAATTAGCAAATCCTTCAGGTTGTTTAATATACACCTCTTCTTCCAAAACACCACTAAGAAAATTGACTTAACATCCATTTAATATACCTTGAATCATTTAAAATCAGCATATGCAAGTGCAATATCCTTACACCTTCAAGTCTGGCCACATGTGCAAATGGTTCACCATAGTCTAGGCCTCCCTCTTATGCATATCTTTTGCACACCAATCTTGCCTTGTTCCTTACTACTTCACATGTCTCATGCATTCATCTTATTTCTAAAAATCCACTTAGTACCTATCACATTCTTGTCCACTAGTCTGGGCACTAATGTTTAGGTTTCATTCTTCTCAATCTGCTCTAACTATTCTTCCATAGCTTTCACCCAGTCATCATCCTTTAATGCTTTTTTCATAGTTTCAGGTTCAAGTTCAGATATCAAACAGGTACCTTCACTTGCCTTCCTTCTTTTTAACACACCTACATTTCTATTGCCAATAATTTGATAAGAGGAATGATTCAACTTTACATACTTTGGCAATACCGGTTCAGTTCTAGGAGCCTCTTCCACCATTGGTACTGGTTCCTCCTCGTTGACTTGTCTATCTTAATTTTCAACATCTTTCCCCATCCATTGTACATACACAAACCTATGATAGTCTTCAGGTTCCTTCTTGCTAGATTCATCATTTTTCTCATAAAATCCACCTATTCTTACACTAGGACTTTCCACTATTTTATTTTTCTATTGTTCGCGCACTTGTACGATTTGATCTTTGAGGAGTGTCCTAAGAATATCCCCTCATCACTTCTTGGGTCAACCTTACATGTCTTTTCATCTCTCTTTAAATAGCATCTACTCCCAAAAATTTTGAAATAACTTACACATGGTGATCAACCATACCACATCTCGGAGGGAGTTTTTTTGTACCTTTCTTCAATTGAACTCTGTTCAATATGTAAACTACAATGCTCACTGCTTCTCTCCAAAATTAATGTACAACACCCTTCTGAATCATTAATGTCCTAGCACAATCAATGATAGACCTATTTCTTCTTTCAGGAATACCATTTTTCTGAGGTGTTCTAGGAGCTGACATTTGTCTTTGAATTCCCCATTCTTCATAATATGTATTAAATTCATGTGAAGTAAACTTGCCTCCTCTGTCAGATCTAAGACATTTCAAGGTCTTACCGGTCTCCTTCTCTACTATGTCTTTGTAGATCTTAAACATGTGAAAAGCGTCAAATTTATCCCTTAAAAATATATCCCACATCATTCTAGAATGATCATCAATAAACTACATAAAATATATATCACCATAGTAACTCTGAGTTCTCATTGGACCACACAGATCAGTATGAACCAGATCTAAAATATTTTTAGAAGAATATTTTTTACTGATGAAACTAGAACTAGTTAACTTCCCAAGCTGACATTATTTACACATTACATTGTATGGTTTTACTAAGTTGGGCAAACCTCTCACTATCTTTATCTTACTTAATTTGATCAATTTATCAAAATTAAAATGAAAAAACCTCTTATGCCATAGCTAGAAATATTCTAACTTAGCAATTAGACAACTCTTAACAATAGAATTTAGATGGAACAAGTTACCTTTAGTTTGTTCACTGGTAGCAATCAACTCTCTTGATTTCCCAATAATCCTGCAACTACCTCCAATATTAAACTCCAATCTATAGCCCTTGTTATTCAATTGAGCAACACTTAATAATTTGTATCTCAGACCATCAACCCAGTAAACATCATCACAATTTGTTTTATCATTCAAAGAAATAGATCCTTTACCTTTTACCATACAAGGAGCATCATTCCCAAATCTCATCAAGCCTCCATCACATTCTTCTATATTGATGAATTTTCTTCTATCATCGATCATATGGTGAGTGCACCCACTGTCAATAATCTAGTTACCACTGTGATTCATGTTAGAAACCAAATATTTCTCACCTTCTTCTAAGGGTTCTTCCTTTGCTGCAACAAGCACAATTTCTTCTTCATATCTTCCATCAAATTCCTCATCGGTTACACCTTCCTCAGCTAGGTAGTATACTTTCTTGTTCTTATCCTTGAATCTTCTTGGCTTCTCCTTCCTATCATTGTTAGGGAATCTAGAGGCAATATGTCCAATTGTATTACATAAAAAAAAACTTCAAATGCACCTTACCCTTATATTTACCTTTCCCTCTAGGCAACCTTCTATAAAATAAAGCCTCAAATTACTCATGTTATCTTTCTTCCAAAAAGATGGATTCAAAATCATTAGAGTAATATGTTGAGGAATTTTTAGATATCTCCTTTCCTTTCCTAGATGGAGTGAGAGTCAATGATGACTTGAAAGTAGCTTCAAGTTTTGGCATACTATCAAAATTGCTTAACTCAAATGCAGTTAATTTCCCTGTTAATGCATCAAGAGTAATAGTGAAGGTTCCTAGAGATATGAGCTCTTGAATAGATGAAACCCTAATAGCATACTGAGGCAATAAAGTTTTTAACATTTTTCTTACTACATTCTCCTCAGGAAGATTACCACCAAAATCTCGGATAGCAGCAACAACTTCTTTGATTCTCTAATTGTATTTCTTAATGTTCTCATTTTCTTGCATCCTCATATCATCATACTTTCCTCTTAAACTGTCAACCTTTTCCTTTTTCACATGTGTATCTCCACCATAGATGGTCTTAAAATTCTTCCATATCTCATTAGCAATATCCAAGTCTTTGATATCTGTAAACATTGCATCTGAAAGAGTACTAGCAATAGCTTCCATAGTGGCAGTATGTTCTAGCCTTACCTTCAATTGATCTGCAATCAGGGTTCCTTAAGGGACAATATACTTATTAAGCACATGATCCCAATACTGATCACCCATACCTTTAAGATAAATCTTCATCCGGGCACACCATACTGAGTAGTTTTCTCTTGTGAATTTAGGACCTTCCTTTCTCATCATCTTCAGATCTTTTCCTCAAGATGTTAAGCTTCACCACAACAAAAAACCAAAGCTCTGATATCAATTGTTAGTCCTAAGATCAGATTATTGAGAGGGGGTGAATAAGTAATATAGAAATAATCTATCTTTTTAACCTCTCGTGCTTAAACCAACATTCACAAGATTAACCTTAACTTCCACAAATGAAAATTATAAACATGCAAGTCCATCCACAATGTTGACATGCATATTTATCTCATGGAAAGCCAAATAGGGAGAAAACCACAGTGGGGATTAGTACCCACTAAATAATGTACTCTTCTAAAGTATGCCTTCTGAGGAGCTTAACCCTGTTAGGAGTTTACAACAACACTATTAGGTGCTACCCGGTTAAGGGATTTAGCTTAGGCCTATTAGGAGCTTTACCCTGTTAAGAGTAGCCTTGTTAGAGGACTTTAAACACTTGACAAAGTTTCACCTTGTTAGAGGATTTACAACAAAGATATGTTAGGATATACCCTATTAAGCGATTTAACCTGTTGCAATTGTTAGGGAACAACAAAAATAATGATCTATAGAAAAACACTACCTCTTCTTGATTAGATCCATTAAAGCACAAAATATCTTCTTAATGCACTTAACTCTTCCCTGGCTTGATTGCAACTCACACTTTTCACCGCACTAGTCCAGCACACGATCAACACTCATAACTTTCAACTTCATCCAATATATATTGAACTTTTAAGTCCACCGCCTTAATCAAGCCCTAAATTAGAATTTCAAACATCCCACTCAAATCCAAGATGCCACAAAACAAAATTAAATGTACAAAACACATTTCCAAGACTGCGTCGGCCAATACAACAATTTACATAAAATATTGTGTCAAGCAGTCAAACACGTTTTGACCAAACAAAAGCTTCCTCTAGAATATTCTCCACACACTAACATCAAACAATATGATGCCAAATCATCACCTCCAATCATCAAGACATGTCACCAAATCGTGACTAACTCAACCAATTCCATCACAACCTCAACACTGATCACCAATCAAAGATTTATCACCTATCGCTCAAGAACACAAACACTGTGACCTATTGACAACCCCGTATCTTCTCACCGGTGACCTATCCTACACACCAGTGAATCAAATTAGTTTCGATCACAGAAGTAGCATCTGAACACTGTAGACTACCATATCATGTGACCGCGCTACAAGATATATCAAAGATTTGATAAGACATTCAAATCATCTATCACCTATCATTAACTGTTCTAGCAGTTGCACGGTTAGGCTTCAACCAATCACAACTTTTACATAAGATCACTTGAGTAGTAGCGGTCATGCATTAGTCATCTAGAGACAGACCTAAGTCTCCCATAAAGATAGCAACCACTGAAACACACCGCAACCCTTCATTCATGACAACTATGCTTGGAAACATACTAAGAACATAAATTCAGTATTTGAAATCAATGAAAACATAATATCTTATCATCATGTAATCAAATATACATAAAGACATCTCAAAAACTCACTTACCACCACTGCATCAGATATGCCAACAAGTTCTCCTTTAGTAGGAAAACCTAAAACTTTTGCATTCTTTCTTCGGTTGTAATAACCTTCAACCTTTTCACCATTGCCTCACCATTGGAAAATGATAGTGCAAATTCTAAGGCAACTTCATTATTGAAACCATTAAGCTTCAAAAAGTAGTCTAACTAGCCACAGTTTCTGAATTCAGGTTCATAGAGTGCATCCTGTAGATTTACCTGATGGATTGTTGGTCCACTTATAATTGGTAGACCTCCCATTACCTCTACTCAAAATCTTGAAAATGCCTCTACAAAGACCTCGTTTCCACAATTCTTTAGCTGAGAACCTAGTTTATCTTTCTTCTTCCTGCAATTTACTTGTAACACCAATACTAGCGTCAATGTCATATAACCATTTATTTTTCCCCTTTTAGTGGCATTATGATTCTAAATTGAAATAGTAAAGAATATATTAAAGAATAAAATCATCAAATAAAATGGCGGCGGTTTCAGTATAGATAGGTTCAGTAAGAGTAAGACTCAAATGTCATATCATACATGCAAAACTTCATTTCATCATTTTTAAAAATTCAAGCTTAAAATTTGACATGTTGGCACGTTAAGTATGAAATATGACATATACGATATGTGGCTTTACACTCCCCCAACCAATATAAAAGCATGTGCCCACACGTGCTTGGATGGTAATATGACACAACAGGGCATTTTAAAATATATGTTATGTGAAATATTGATCTTAAATTATAATAATTAAATAAATGCATCCAAAGTAATTAATATAAAAAGTATTATGCACATACCTGAAGATCTGGAATGATACAAAAGGTCATTTCCATAGAGTGTGGAAGAAAGTACCAGGTCATTAGAAATGTACAATTGAGAATTAAGTGAAGTGGAGGTGGAAGAGAGAGAGAGAGAGAGAGAGAGAGAGAGAGAGAGAGAGAGAGAGAGAGAGAGAGAGAGAGAGGGGGGGGNGAGAGAGAGAGAGAGAGAGAGAGAGAGAGAGAGAGAGAGAGAGAGAGAGAGAGAGAGAGAGGTGGTTGATTTTTTGTTAAGAAAATTAATTCTCACTAAAGAGTGGAAATTGTTATTATGGTTGCATGTGTACCTTTTACTAATAAGAAGGCAAGACACTAGGTCTGCCTACTTTGGCTGCAGGAACTTTAGAGTTTCGGTATTCATTAAATTATTGTAGAAATTCATGTTTGGAGGCCTAGTCATTGGGTTGGAACTTATTTTCCTTGATATACTTATCATTCCATTTAATTCTCTGGTTTTGTACCATCCCAATATGTTGTAGGGTTCATTTTCCCATTTCATCCAAGGCATTAAGCTTTGTAACCCTATGTTTTTGTGCTTCATAAATCCATCCCAAAATCAATTGTTGTCCTAAAAGTTTTCTGCTCAAATTCAATGGGAATCATAGCTATCTTACCATACAACAACTCAAATGGAGTAAAATCAATTTTATTTTTCCAAGCGATTCTATATGCCCAGACAACTTATGGCAATCTAGTTTGTCCAATATTTTCTATGAATTGATACTATTTTATTTAGAATAGATTTTATTTCTCTATTTGTGACCTTTGATTGGCCATTGTCTTGGGGATGATAAAGTTTAGATTTTCTATGCCTGACATTATACTCATTCACCAAATCTGTGACAACCAAGTCCCTTATTTTTGTCTCATCTTAATGCATATTCTTATAAAGAGACGTAACTCCCAATACAACCAAGGCATTTCCTCCTTCATGAGTAGGAACCCCGAGATCTACCTCCATCAGGAAATTGTCAAGAGTCACATCCTCTAAGGCCTTATTAGGAAGGAGGACAACAACTTGAGCTTTCCAGTGCCCCTTGTAGCTTTTGTAACATATGAAATTCTCTAGGGTTTCTTTGAGCTCGATTCCCTTACATGGAAAACCATTTCATTCTTAGAGAAGTCTTGGGATTCCATCTCTCTATATAAGTTATTTTTCTTGGATGTATGGCCTTGGCGAGCCAACTGGGCTTAGTGTTAGTAGAGAGAGGTTGATAAGATTCTAACTAAAATTTTGCACTCTCTATCTACTTCTCAGAGGATTTCTCTTGCAAAGGGTAGGTTGTTATATGCTCCAAAGAGGAAGGGGAGTTATTCTTCTAAACCCGCTCTTCAATGGCCTATTGTTCCATTTTCTCTGCCTCTTGGAGAGTGGATTCCTAAGTAAGTTATTCCTCATGGGCCTCCTCCTCTTGTCCTTCATCACCACTCGATCTCAACTCTTTTTGTGTATCTTCTCCTTCATCTCCAACTAGCTACACCTCAATGTTTATAGGCACTTCTATTTCTATCGTGGCATCTTGTTCGGACTCGTTTCCTCCAAGTTCTCCAACCATCCCTTCCAAAGACACATTTGTTGCATCGTGGCCTAGTTGGGGTTCTTGTGAAGATTCCTTGAAACCGGGGATGTTTTCAAAGTCTTAAATATCAAACACATATGGCCCCAAAGGATTCTCAACATGTATGTTCTGTTCTACTACTGAATCAGATTCTACATTGAAAATATTAGGGACAACTTGACTTGCACCTTCCTATGGGGGCTTAGAAAGGTCTTCCAAAGATTACTCCCCTAGGTTTAGTCTCTATGAAATAGCAATTTTAGACCTTCTTCTCTTAATTAGTTGTGACCCAACATCCTCTTGCAACTCCTCCTCCTCTTCTAATGCTTCCATTACCAAAGTCATGGTGGAGGGATTCTTCTTTAACCTCTTATATACCTCATGTAATGGGTCCAAAGGAGATTATGCTTTTGGTTTCTTCACCTTGATCTTGAATGGATTAACCTTTTGCACCTAAGATGGAGGGATATTTGGGGTCAGATCGATGGCAACTGAGATGGTGGCACTTGGGGATTCAACACAAGATGTTGTTGTGATAGGCTATGTAGGTGGTGTTGGAGCAGTAGGCAGAGTGGAAACAACAAAATCCCCAACTTTCTTCTTATCTTTGGCCTATGTTGCTTCAAAACTTGAGGGGGGTATTTCTTTTCCACTTCTCTCACAAGGCCTTTGACTTCCCGAGGCAAATGAGTAGAGGGGGCCTTCTTGAAAATGGGTATATGGAACCTCTTACCCTTCCCGATATCAACCTGCAGTGTCATGTCCACCTTTAGAGGGAGGCTGGGATGGCAAGGCCCTTTGCCCAACACTTTGAGAGGTGTTTTTGATTCCTGGACAGGACCACCAAGAAAATCCTCATTCTCCTTGGTGTGGATAACCAACCCTTTCAATACTAATATGGGAGTTGTGGAAAGAGAGGAACAAGAGAATTTTCCAAGACAAATACGAAGACATGAAAAGGCTGATACACAAAATAAACCATTCTTTAGAAGAAGTCACAAGTGTTGCCACTTCTAGATTACATACATGAGTTCCTTTCTCCCTTGTGAATCAACAATTATAAAAGGTCTGGCCATGAATGAAATGCAGAAATGGGACAACAAATTATGTGGGACAAAATAAAAAGATGGACAAAAAAAAAAGTGATATGGAACAACCTAGAAGAAGGATGGATCAAAGCTAATTTTGATGGGGCCTCCAAAGACAACCCATGACCTTCCAGAGCAAGAGCTATCATTAGAGACCATAAAGGTAGCACCTTGGCTTATGGGGCTCAGAGATTATCTTCAGGATCTAATAATGTGGCCAAGGGCAAAGCAACACTCCTAGCGATAAAGCTAGGTGTTTCAATGGGCTATAGGAAAATTCACCTAGAAGGTGATTCTTTGATCATGGTCAATGCTATAAAGAATGGAAACACCAATGCTTGACATATCCAACTAATTATTGAGGCGATAAAAGAGAAGTTAAGAAATTTGGAGGACTTTAAGATAAGTCACATTTATCGGGAAGTAAATTTTGATGCAGATATTTTATCCAAATGGGCATTTTCTTTTGACAAAGTAGGGGAGTTGAGGATGGATAATTTTGAATATAACGACTACTTTCAATTTTTACAGAATGGAGGATAAAGGCAGGAGTCTACACTTTTTTATTTTTTTTTTGGCTCAGTCAGCAGTAGGGAAAAGGTTTATCAGTTGGAGCGAGTGAAAAATGGATGCAAATTTCACCATGGATTCAAAATGACAGATTAAATCCTTCTCAGGGCCAGTGAGGAAGGAAAGGATTACATGGTTGCTGAAGATTAAAAATTGAAAAAATGATTAATGTAGTGCTTGAGCCAAAATATTAGGGTTATAAGCTGAGACGCAAGGATAACCTGAAAGTTATATCCATGATAGTAGCATGGGGCCTCAAGCTGGGGAGAGCACTGAAATAGTGCGATGGGTGGTGAAATCGCTCTTTGAAGAGGACATTTTGATGGGTTTGGACTTGATATTTGAATGGGCAGTGCCAACTCTAGGAACAGATATATCTGAGTGCATTGCAGAAGAGGAGGAAGTGAATGAGTTTGGCATAATTCCCTTTGTGCGTTGGGCGAGCAAAGTGCATAAGGAAGAATACAAGTTGAAGATTCTATATGAATGAGAGACAATTAAATTCAAAATTTGACAACACGAAAGGGAGGCACGAGCAACAGGTGGAGCCTTCATTGAAGCAGTCCCACGTAAAACCCGAACCAACAAATCCAAGATGGCTCGAAAGATGGGCAAAAGGGTCGTCAAAGCTGATTGAAAGATGCACTACGACTGGTTTTTTGGTTTTTTGCCTTCCCCATGTCATATAGTTTACTATTATATACATTTCTTTTTGGCGACTCTTTATAATGAATAGGCATAAGAGCTGTTATGTTAATCATTGCCCTAAAAAGGGATATGTAAAAATCTGAAGATGATAGTGTTCCACCTGTGTTTTGAAAGGGCGAGGCTATTTTGGGACTGACCTTTAGATTATAGTTTTTGTAGATGTTTACTGTCATACTACTGGAGGGTAGGTTTTCTGAACTATAGATGCAACTGTTCTTCTTATTATGAATAAAAATCAAATATTACCGACCAAAAAAAAATCATATATGTAGAATGAGAGAAAGTAGTCTATCTCAATACCAAATGAATAACATAATTATCATTTTCTTTTCAATCTACAAAAACAAGATGAGAGACAAGGAGATATTGAAAGTTCTATACTCGTGTGATGTGATTTAATATCATAAAATGTTTGAGGAGAAGAAAGATTGAAAGGTCATCGACATTGTTATCGACCTTTAATGAATTTGTAGATCCTCTCCATGATATTTCAACTCTTAAGGCTATTCTAACTAAACGTTTTAATGCATTGATACTTGATATTCCAATGTTGATGAATTAAAGAATTTATGAAAAATTCAAGCTTCATAGACCACTTTTCCTTTCTAATTAATTTTCTTACTAGTAAAACTTGATTCTAATTATATTAATTCAAAGTTATTTTCCAATTTATTACTTTTTAAAATTTGAATTGGTGAGTAAATTATTTTAATACAAAATATATTCCTTTGTGTTTTTTGGTTCGTTACCGTTTAGCACACGCTCAATGGCCCTTTGCTTTTTTTCTTCTTATTCTTTATTTAATTTGCAGACAGTTTGCGTTTTTGCTCTTATTCTTTGTTTCATTTGCCTCTTATTCTTTTGTTTAAGTTCCCTCGGCTCATCCTGCATCTGCTCATCCTGCAATATTGAAAGTCCCACATTCATTTGCTCATTTGTTCTTTCATCTGGTTAATGGATAGTAATTTTTCATTTTAAACAGCTATACTTAAATTTCAAAAATTATGTGTAGCGATTATCTTTGTTTTTGTTTTGAGTAGTTATATTTGAAAATAGGGTGCCACTTTCAACAGAATGCGCAATGTTCAACTGATGCCCTAGCACGATGCCCTGCACTCAATGCGCAATGTTAAACTCCGATGCTTTACAGAGCTCATCCACAATATTCAGAATCTTGTAAGTCCCACATTCTTGATTATAATTTTTAAAATTCATCCGCTCACTTGTTCTTTCATCTGATTAATGGATAGTATTTTATAATTTTATACTCTAATTTATGTTGATATATGTTTTCTGAAATTTACTTTTTCAATAATATTTACATTCATATCATGTAGAGGATAGCACAAGGCCGATGTGTAGCTATTATCTTTGTTTTTGTTTTGAGTAGTTATATCTGGAAAATAGGGTATCATTTAATTCCTTCAAAGCAATAATGCAGAGTCCTTTCGTATGTCACGGTGATAGTATTTGTCTTGTAATGCTCAGAACCTAGTTCTTCCATTTTCTTCTCTCACATTTATGCCTAACATCACTTTACAGTATAACCCAAAATGGTATACATCATTTGATACTCTGCATTTAATTTACATTACAAGGGTTTCCAAAAGGAAAGAAAATAATCCAAAAAGAAACAGAACGAAAAATAATTAAGGGTAGAGAGTCAAACAAGGCAGAAACGGATTGAAATGAAAATGGGTTAAAATATTGAGATTAGAGAGTCAAACAAGGTAGAAACAATGTGGAAATAAAAATGGGTATGGCTGCTGCTCAAGCGATCCAAGAGATTATCATATATTTATTAGGATTAAGGTGTCTATGTCTTCATAATCTTCTTCTTCTTCTTCCTGTGCCAATGATGCTCTCTCGATAATACAAGTTCTCAGATTTTAATGAAGCTTTGATTCTCTGGATAGTACAATTGCAACATCCCTTGGATCTGTCTCTGGATCCATTGTATATATACTTCAATTGCTATATTCATTTCACAATGTCATACACAGTAGCATTTCACAATGCCATACACAGTAGCTTGATAAGAATCATGGGATGAATTAAAGCAAAGATTCAGCCACATTCCATAGAGGAGCTTTAAGTCAAGCATTTTGAAATAGGTTTTGTTTATTCTTGACCTTGTTTGTTGTAGAGGTAAGTACTAAGTTGAAACAAATTAAATGTATGCACATCGATACAAAAGTAGGCCACCAGGTTTCAAAAAGTAATTTACAATAGCTAATTAAGGCTGCCAAAGGAAGATGGAGTAGGGGGATTTAAGCTGATGTAACTTAAAACTTTTCTAGTCAGCTGAAATTTGTGTATATTTGAGTTCTGTAGCATTGACAGTGTATAGTAATTTTTATTGCTTTAGATATTAGTTATGCAATTAAGGGATTGTAGGCATCTAAATGGGAGGTGTGGCTGTTGTAGTGTCTCTTGAATCCTCCTCATCCACCAGTTTAAAGTTAAACCCAGTTTATACATGAGGCCTACCTTTTCTTAAGCCTACCTTTTCTTAAGATGAAAAATTCTACGAAGATTGTATGTTTCTAAGGTCAGGGAATATATGTCATTTATATGGCAAACAGACAAAACAAATTCTCTATGAATCTTTCTAAAAAATTTTGGTCCATCAATAAACTTTTGAATGGCTTAGAGTGCTTCCCCTGACAGACCATGCCACAGTGGCAGGGGTACCAACTGCCTTGGAAGCTGCTCGTAAATACGTTATCAGAGTAATTCCAGGTGTTCAAATTAGTGCAATTGTTCCACCGACATTAGCCAATTTCTTACTTTTCTAATCTAGACTTATGTCCCAGGATTACCATATTAGTTATAATACTTTGGCCAAGTTCATATCGGGATGATGGTGTAGACAATATTTTTGTTATTGCAAATTTCTTGATAACTCATCCTAAATCTTGAGACAGATGTTTCTGAGAATTACATTGCAATTTTAATTTGGGATTCTATTTATCCACATTTATATGATTGTCCCTTTGTAATATATCTATACTTTCTCACATCATATTTTCAGATATCCCACTTGTCCCAAGCATCACAGCTACTATTTACATAGACTTCTATAATATAGGAAATCACAGTTCATGTCCATTGTTGAGTGCTAATAATCTCTATCCTATTTACAAATTTCAAGCTCATTTCTAATGTATTCCTCCTTACCGTCTATAGACAAATTTTTAGTGAGAATGGCCATATACCATAAGATTCCTATTCACACTGTAACCAGGAAGAAATTTTTATGACAATTTTAAGATCAATCAATACGCTTGTTCAAAGCAAGCAGTGAGATACAAATGTCAATAAACAGAACATATGATACCAAACCAAGAATACTCTGAGAAAGAAAATAGTAGTGTGCACTTCCATTGTGCAAAAAAGAACTACTTGGCAATTTTATTACCCGTGAGTTTGCCTTGATGACAAGAACAGCTTTCACAAACTGCATCAAAAGAAATAAACAATGACAGAGTGAATTGCTAGACATGAAAGCTCAGAATTATTTGTTTAAATCAAGTTTTTCTTGGTCTTTCAAAGAACCAATTGAAACATCTTCACTAAAGGAAATATGGTTGAAAATAAGCCACATATGATTGTGAGGAAGAGAGAATTCAAGGGATTCATTCTCAATACAGGTCCTTAGGTATAATATAGCAATATCTCATTGATAAATGATAATTGTTTTCTGTCTTCTAAATCTAAATCTAAATTAAATGATATTTAAATTTATACCAGAGTCAAATAAGCTAGAAAGCAAAATCCGTCCATGGATTTGTTTAACATGTGACATATTTAAAGCCTTCCTCAACAAGCCAAGAACACAACCTACAAGATTCCTACAAGGTTCTAGATTAAATGACAAAGGAAACTCGTCACCCATTACTAAAGACATCAGAAACATCACACATCAGGAATGCCTCTGGACCTTCAAAGATATGTGTGTGTGTATGTCTTGACCAAAAAACATTCACATCAGATAACCTTTATTATGAATCTTGATTGAGAACATTGGTGGTTTGGTCCTGTTTACCCTCAGACAAAGACCTTAATAAAACTTGCCAACATCTTGCAAGCATAATCTTCGAAGCAATGACTTCTGATAGAATCTGATTTATGAGTTAACCTCAAATCTTTATCTACGCCTCCTGTTACTTCTTGTTCAGATACCTCTTAAAGTGTTAATTTATGTAAAGTTGACTAATATGAAAGCATACTTTACTTTGTATAGCCAACCTAAAATCTACTTCTAGAATTATGTTGCATGTCATCAAAGGCCTCTCACATTTCTTTGAAAGAAAACATGCAGTAATATGTTGAGTGCTTCGAATGTTCCGTGTATAACGAAAATTCCAAAGTCAAAAAGCATCCTAGGAAGCTTCTTTGTTGAATTAATCCAAATTCAATCATGCATAAGATAAGTAATGAAATTTTCCATCTTTAACATAGGTCATAGTTGGATGATTGCCATAGAATCTCAATGATAATTATTGTCTTATATCCGTCGTATTTCTCAAATATCTTAGTTCAAACCATTTTGAATGTGTATAAAATCAGTGCAACCGCACACTTATTACCAATCTCAATGATAATAATTGTCTTATATCCGTCGTATTTCTCAAATATCTTAGTTCAAACCATTTTGAATGTGTATAAAATCAGTGCAACTGCACACTTATTACCTTGTATTGAGTTTCAAATCCAACTCAATTGTTAGATAATATTTTGCATCAGTAACAAATCAGCATAAAATTAAATTTGGAAAAAGTTCCATATTTTCACTGAAAGTTCCAAATTCAAAGTTAATCAATGCTTTTTGTCAGATGCTTGTTTGTCATAGACAAGTAAAACTTCCCAGCATAAACTCAAAACATCTCGCTTCAGTATCCTCTACTACTCCCAGACTAGATCCAAGATGTAGGGAACAAATGAGCAACAATATTATGCACATTTGTTACTCCAGTAGCATTGAACCATAGAGTTGCCCAAGCATCCAATAAAAACTTTCTCAACACCTATTTGAAGATAAAACTCAAAATCAGCATAAAATTAAATTTGGAAAAAGTTCCATATTTTCACTGAAAGTTCCAAATTCAAAGTTAATCAATGCTTTTTGTCAGATGCTTGTTTGTCATAGACAAGTAAAACTTTCCAGCATGAACTCAAAACATCTCGCTTCAATATCCTCTATTACTCCCAGACTAGATCCAAGATGTAGGGAACAAATGAGCAACAATATTATGCACATTTGTTACTCCAGTAGCATTGAACCATAGAGTTGCCCAAGCATCCAATTAAAACTTTCTGAACACCTATTTGAAGATAAAACTCAAAATCCGTCAGTGATTATACCAAAAATCAAAAAAATGCTAGAAACTTTTGCACCACTTACTACATGTTGCAACGTGTTGGTCAAATTTGCTAACCTCCTCCACAATAAGAAACCAACTATGGTCTGCCTTGGAATTTAACATCAAATGTTGGTCTGTCACCGAGGCCCAAAATTATTCTCTTAAAATTCTTATAACCCATCACTTACTAGTTTTATCTATTTCCCTAGCGATCATCCCACAAGTCCTACAAGAAGTTGCAACCATTTTACTACACATAACATGTATTGTCATAACTTTCAATTCTCAGAGAACCAGCCAAGCCAAAGCATCCCAAGAGCTGAATCCATTCAATCTAGTCTGCCTTATAGATCTCATACTGTACTTCAAATGTTTACACAGTTAGTAGTGACACATCACGAGACTGAAAAGTTACAATACTGAAACAAAATAAACAAATTGAAATAAGACAACAAGCTACCTGTTGTCACGAAGGATTGCGCTTTTATTCCAAGCTCAAAAGCTCGACAATCTCGTGCAGCATTGAATGATCTTCAGGCCTGTGGGTTGCCTATGGTGAAGATCAATCTCTAGATTAAATTGGGCTGGCTCTACGAGAATAAATATCTCCTTCAGTTAGTTAGTTTCTATTTTAATGGTCAGTCTAGATTTCGTTAATATCTTGTAAATAAGTTCTTTCTATTTCTCGAATGGAAACATCTTGTTTGTACATTCTATAAGAACGTTTTCGTTCTTTGTTAATAAACATCCCATTATTCTATCATCTGGCCTGTGTAACATGGTATCAATGCTAAGTTTTTAAATATTTTTGATTTTTTTTTAAATTTCATTTCAAAATCATCTGAGCACTAAATTTTTTTGAAATTATTTTTCTGTGGGATCTTCAAATTTCTTTTTGATAAATCTCTCAAATATGTTTTAGTAAACCTGTCTAGGTTTTTTTGTGCGCAATCTGTTCTACATCATTCTAGGTCGTGGCTTCCGTGGTCATCTTTTTCTCTGTTGTCTCTGCTCGACGAGATTCTTCTGCCTCCTGCACGACCTTTTTTGGCTTGTTTTCTGCTTCAAATGCCTTCTCTGCAACATGTTCATGAAGCCTTTTGTTCCAAAAAGGGTCTCCCACGTTTAAAGAATCACCGTTTTCAAGTAAAATGACCATTTTTTATCATTTTTATTCCAACTCGTGGCTTCTTTTCGACGGCCCTTCCTGCATCAAAACCATATTTTTATGGCCCGCATTTTTCTCTTTACGCCTTCTTTTTGTCTGCTGACAACTGAATCTGTGGCGTTTTTTTGTCAGAGCTATTTTTTCTTGAGATTTTGACCCATCTCTTTGCATTTCTGGCACTCACGACCAACATCGTGGTCAATTTTTTTTTCTTGCAGAAGGTCGTCTTTTCTGCCGACGGCTTTCTTTTCATAGCTCGGCTAGGGCTTCATTTTTTGACTTCTTGCTAAAAATGATAGTTTTTTTTCTCCATCTAAAGGTTCGGATCTGCTAAAGCTTCGTTTCTAAAGCTATTTCAATCTTTTCTCTGCCATTTTTGACCTCCTCTTTTAGCTGCCTAGGGTTTCTCTCGAAACCTTCATCTTTTTGGTCCATTTCAAATTCTGACTTCAGATTTTTGGTGGGTTTTTTGAGTTCTCAACTGGGTTGCCTTCAGAATATTTTGGGTGTCTCATTTTCCGTGCCTCAATTTTTGTGCCAGCAGACTCACATTCTGTTCACATGTTCCTTATGCATTTTTCAAGCTCTCTTATGTGTTGTTTGCAAAATTTTCGTAGTCTTTCGTCAAATTTGCCTCGAGATTTGTGCTAGCCATCTATTCTGTCTCAAAAACTGCCCCAGTTCTTTGCCTCAGACTTGTTGTTCTACTTCTTCCTCGATATTTGTGCCTTTACTTCGTCAACATTCTTTGACCTAAGTTTTCGTGATGGCAACTCTGACAAGTATTCTGCTCGAGGGAAGTCATAAATTCAAAGGCCAGAACTACAACACCTGGAAGCAACGCATGCTCACAATATTTGAGTATCCTGTCACTGACAAGATTGTTCTTGGAACCAAAACACGTCCTACTGTAGCAGGTCCTGACCAGACGAAGTTTGATGGGTAAAATTGTGAAGCTGTCATGCTCATCAAGTTGTCTGTCACTAATGATCAGCTTCCTTAGATACCTTCTGACAAAACAACTGTCGAGATATGGGAGCACCTAAAGACGCTACATGAGACGTCCGATAAGAGCAAATCCTTTTTTCTGAAGAACATGCTCTTCTCTATTGTCATGGATGAGAGGAAATCTCTCCCGGATCACCTTGATCGGATTAAGGAAATTCGTGACTAGTTAGAAGCTATTGGGCTAAAGATGGAGGAAGAAGACATGGTGGTCATCACCATGAAGAGTCTTCCACAGACATATGAGCATTTTGTCGAAACACCCAGCATCACCTCCATTGGTGTTGATCTGAAGTTCGCTGATCTTTGCACCAAACTTCTGCAACAACATCGGTGGAAGCTTTGTATTTCACCTTGTACACCCATTTGCAGCTAATGGGCTTCTTTCCTGAAGGAAGATCAGAAAGGGCCCAAGTGTGATTCTTTTGAAGACTTTCAAACTCAGCTTCCATAGCCTGTTCCCACTCAGGGATACCTCTAGCCTCGGAATAAGTCTGGGGCTCATAAACATTATGAATATTAGCCATAAGAGCAAAATTAACTGTAGGTTGTTGTTTGCTCTTATTTCTGGAAGCTCTACCCTCAATGAGCTTATTATCCCTGAGATCACCAATAGTTTTAGCCCACCATTTAGGCCGGAGAGTGGAGGAGCCAACATCTAGAGGAGCTGGAAGAGGGTCAAGAGCAGTAGCAGGAGCAGAAAGAGCAGGAAGGGGATTAGGTTCCGGAGCCTCAACAAGATCAGCAATAGGAGCCTCATGGCGGGAAACAAACCTCCCATCAGCAACAGGAACCTCATGGTGGACATCATCCCTCCCATCAGGGGGAGCGAAAGGAAGAGGAACACTGTGAGGCTGATCCTCAAAACACTGCTTAGAAGAAGACAGAAAAGGTCCTTTGTTTTCATCAAAAACAACATCATGACTGAAGATAAGACGATCAGTGTCTACATCTATCAGTCTGTAGGCCTTATGGTTGTCACTGTACCCTGTCATCATGAGCTTCTGACTCTTGGAATCCAACTTCGAGCGCTTAGCATCAGGAATCTAGACATATGCAAGAGAGCCAAAAATATTCAGGTGGCTGATCCGGGGCTTACGACCAGACCAAACCTCTTCTGGAGTCTTTCCCTTAACAACCTGAGTAGGATAACTATTAAGAAGGTAGACAGCAGTAAACACTGCTTCTGCCCAATACTTATTAGGAACACTCCTGTGTTGTACATAGAGCTAGCCATCTCAACAATCGTAGGATTGCGACGTTCAACAACACTGTTTTGCTGAGGAGTGTGGGGTGTAGTGATCTGGCATTTGATGCCATGAGTAGCACAGAAGGCAGAGAATGCAGTAGAACAAAATTCCCCATCGTTATCTGCCTAAGAGAAATGATACTACAGCCAGACTCTTTTTCAACCAAAGACTTAAACTTCTGAAAGATACTAAGTACATCTGATTTTTGTCTAAGAAAGTAAACCCACATCTTTCTACTAAAATCATCAACAATAAGCGGAAAATATTTGCAACCACTAACTGAAGATGTATTCATAGGACCACAAATATCAGCATGAAGTAATTGAAGTACCTTAGACGCACGCCAAGAATCTCCATGAGTGAAGGGAGTCCGATGTTGTTTGCCAGCTTGACAAGCTCCATGTACTCCAAGATGCTGAGTCTGAATATCAAGTAGGCCAGAAACAAGTCCCTCCCGAGACAGCTGAGAGAATACTCGATGTTGAGATGTCCATATTGCTGATGCCACAAAGTGCTGAGAGATGAAACACGAGCTGCCAGAGCTACCTCGGGAGAATCACCAATGTTAGTGAGCCGATATAGGCCATGATCCTTGAGACCAGTAGCAACGGTAAGGCGAGTCTCAATAATGGAAGATTTGTGAGCACTAAACACCACATCCAACTGAGGAGAATTCCTCATGATCTGACTCACAGAAAGCAGATTGAGTGCCATACCAGGAACATAGCACACATTAAGGAAGAGGAGATTCCTCCCACAGACTGTATCTGAACATTTCCTCTACCAACAATTTTGTACTCCACCTCCGCCAAAGATAACTAAATCACTGAAAGGAGAGAAAATTGTAAACCAGCAGTCACGTCGATGAGAAAAGTGACGTGAAGCACCAGAGTCGATGTACCAAGCAGAAGACCTAGCTAGATCTAAAGACCTTTGAGCCACACAGGCGTGAAAGGCAGACTCCTATTCAGAATGTTCAACAACATTTTCCTATTGAGGTGACCCTCCCTACTTTTTATGTTCAAGAGCAATTCTCTGACGATAATCTTTCTCCATATGGCCGTACTTGCGACAATAGTGACACTGCACATTCTTTTGTTGAGGACTGCTCGAAGGTTGATGTGAACTCCCTTGTTGGGATGACTGAGATGGCTGAAATTTAGCTGCAAAGGCTTGGTCTGAAGAGAATGAGAGAGCACGGTTACCAAATTGTTGTTTCCAACGATCCTGCTGTAGGAGTTTGTTGCATAAGTCAGGAAACTTCAAATCAACGTTCACAGATGTAATGTTGAGAGTCTTAACAAAGTGCTCGTAGGATTGTGGTAGACTCTTTAGAGTGATGACTACCATATCTTCTTCCTCCATTTTCCGACCAATAGCCTCAAGTTGATCTCGAATGTCCTTAATCTTCGTGAGATGCTCCTATAAAGACATACTT
>MU225744.1:157256-169931 GCA_018584345.1 Thuja plicata | reverse complement strand
GACCAATAGCCTCAAGTTGATCTCGAATGTCCTTAATCTTCGTGAGATGCTCCTATAAAGACATACTTTCATCCATCATGATGGAGAACAACTGATTCTTCAAGAAGAATGCCCGACTTTTATCAGATGTCTAATGTAGCTCCTTGAGGTGCTTCCAAATGTCAGAGGTTGTCTTCCCTGAGGGAATTTGAGGCAACTGGGTCATCTGTAACAGACATCTTAAGAAGCATGAGAACTTCTCTGCTACGATCATCAAACTTGTCCTGATCAGCTCCAACTGTGGTAGGACGGGTTTCTGTGCCCAGAACCAATGTATCAAGGCGGCGATACTCGAATATGGTCAACATACGATGTTTCCAGGTATTATAATTGTTGTCGTTGAATCGTTGATTGCCTCCCAACATCAAATTGGTGAGTGACGCCATCTTGCATGCTCCCCAATGTAAAAAACAAGAAATAGAGAAGAGGTGCAAACACGAAATTTGAAACACGAATCCAAATGCAGAAAATAGAGGCTGAATCAGGTACATACTTCAAAAAATGAAGTATAATTGACATGGATTTCAAGACAATTTTTGGCTGACCCAGAAAAATCCGACAAAGAACCAGAAGCAATCTGGAAAAACCTAGAAGGAATTTCAAATCAGATTTGAAATCCGCTTGCACAAAATTTGAGGCATGGAAAATGATGCACCCAGAAAATTTGGAAAGCAACCTAGTTGAGCTCGCGAAAACCCCAGAAGGAATCTGCAAGAAACTTTGGAATCCGGCATGTGAAACGAGAGTTTTGAGAGAAACCCTAGCCGGCTATAACAAGTTTAAGAAAATGGCTGATTGCAGATAAAAATGACCATGAAAGAGGTCATTTGAACCAGAAGAACCGTCGGCCTGCAAAAATGACCAAGATAATGGTCCAAAAGAACACTTTACACGGGCTGTAGGACGATTCCAAACGCAAACAGACTGCAAAATGGCGTTAAAGAAAAAGATGCGAGAAACAACGACCAGAAGAAGTCGCGCGGGTTTGAGAGGTGTCTTCGCACGGGAGCAGACAGAAGATCATCAATGGCCAAGGCTCGACCAACCCTCAAACAGATACCTTTGCCTCTTAGGTACAAGAACAACCACAAGTTGCAGAGAAAAAACTCTCAAGAACGTGACTGAGAATCCTCGAAAAATGAAGTGATGGCTCAAAAAGCCATGCGCGGGTTGCAGAGAACAAATGCAAGTAGGAAAAAATCCTTAGAACAGACCCATGTTTTTTTTGTTTTGTTTTTTTAAATCTCTAAAAAAATTCCAAAGGAAAATTTTTAGGAATGATGAAATTTTTCAAAAAACTATAACATCCCGCTCTGATACCATAAAATAGTAGATGCAAGAGTAGATAGATTTTAATGAATTGATTGATATTCACAATGAGCAACACGCTCATAAATAATACAAAGGATATTTACAAAAATACAAGTTTCCAATATGAAACTGTTGATAGGATCGGATACGATCTTAAAGGATAAACTTGAGCATTAAAAGAAGCATACTAAATAAACATAAACATACTAAATATTATAATAGCAACAGTTCCTCCACAGAGCAAGCTTTCGCAGCCAAATCCTTTCAATGGGATAAAGGCAACTCTCGGTCTTCTCAGCCTTACCGACAAAAACCTCCTTCTCAGTCCTCAGATGGTTCGAAGAAGAAAATTGTGCATCGCAATTACTGTCACAAATTTGGTCATATGAAGTTCGAGTGCTGGAAACGTTTGGCTGCCAATGCTAAGCAAAGTGCTAGTTCACAACCAACAACACAAGTTGCAAGGCATACTGACCAAAGTGAGTCTGATTTTTACGCCTTCTGATTTTTTTTTTTAGTTAATCGATTGACCATAAAGGGAGGGTATTAGAATGAATATCTCCTTTATTTAGTTTCTATTTTAATGATCACTCTAGATTTGTTAATATCTTACATAAATAAGTTCTTTCTATTTCTCAAATGTTTCTTTTTTTTAGAAACATCTTGTTTGTACATTCTATAAGAATGTTTTCATTCTTTGTTAATAAACATCTCATTATTCTATCATCTAGTTTGTGTAATAGACTCCCTTTTACTACCTCCTAAAATTGATGACTTCTGCTTGGGAAAAGGGTAGAGAAATTCTTGAACTGAAACCTATCCTAGGAGGTGATGCACCAAATGCGTGAGAAGCCTAACAGTTGTTCTAACCAGTGTAACACAGGCACTAGGGGACAGGACGGAGAAAAAAGGGCTTCAATTTGGGGACGGCGACAGGGGGGGGCGGGGGGAGGTGGGTGTTGTAGTATACTATATGTATAGTACTTGAAATGCTAGTTATGAAATGATGTATAATAGTTTAAGAACTAATAGAATATAAGACCAAATACTTGAACATAGCAAAATTGCAACATGAATATCAAAAATATCATAAAGATGATTACAATGAGTAGCATGATATCAAAACAAGTACAAAATCATGTACATACATTTATAAATATGCATATGTAGTGTGCGCGCGCGTGTGTGTGAGATTAACAGTGACCTTTGCGGTAGCTAGTAAACCCCTTTCTATCACAATTGGCTACAGCTGTAACTTTTGCTTACATAAACCCCTGACGGCGAGATGGTGGTGCGAAGGCAGTGGTGGGGCGGCATGGGAATGCCAAGTCCCCGTCCTGTGATATCCCCGACTCAGGTGTGTGACGATTTAGGGGGGGACGCGTCCCCTTGTTACACTGGTTCTAACTCACAATGCATTCAATAAAGGAGACTCTACTAACGACTCAATTTAGAAACATGCTATACATTCATAAGAAGGTTTTGATCTAATCACTTGATTGAAGGAAAAACAAGCTTTCCACAACTTAAAATGATTAAGAACAATTTACACAACCCATAATCTGAATAAACATGAAACTTCTTGCTCTAACAATGTATGGATGAAATATAATCAGAAGATTTACAGTTAAATCACAAAAATTACATTAGAACACCCATCCATAACTTTAAAACAAGAGACATTCGATAAGGTACATTGCTGCTCTATATTGAAAATGAAAGGAAATAGCTGTTACAACTATATATTGCTTCTAATGATCTACAATCTGTCCTCCTTTTGCTGTGTGCAAAATGCCAAGAAGAAGAAACTAGAAAAGAAAGGAGAAGAAGAAAGCCTTATAGGAAAAAGGCCTAATCCAAACTGAAAGAAGGAATTGTGGTGGACTCCACCTCAGAATTGAAAGAACTCCTAAAAGTCTGTCTCGACTGAAGTTGATTTCCTTGTTGACTGCTTCAGAGTTGATAAAATATTTTGTCTGGTCGAGCAAAATAGAAAAACCCCAAAAACAGGTGTCCAAACTGAAAGAAACATGAAGATGGATGCCTGAAAATCCTCCTTGATTGATATACAACCCATGAGGGTCATTAACTGAGTGTTGATCTGTCATTTGCACCTCAGAAAGTCCTCTGGCTATAGGCCTTAACTGATTGCATGATGACTATAACTGACTGATACAATGAGTGAACAAGGAACTTACATTTGATGTTTAATCCTTGAACTCTCCCAGATTGAAACTAGCCATGACTGAGGTGAAAATCGTAACAACATTCACTTCTTTGCCCCACATGATAGCTTATCACTTTAGTCTTCATGACACAGATGCCTCTGTGTTCTTATGCCTTTATGATAGTAACTTCTTCTCTGATCTATAATATTGAAACATAGTCACTTTTTGAACAACAAACTGTATCTATCATTGGTCATTGTATATCATACTGTATTATGACTGTACTTTGTCATTACCTCTTTATGATGATGGTCTTCACAGCATGTCTCATATACTCTGCTCTGCATCATGTATCCATCTCTGTCTTTTCTATAACTTTGTATCTTAATTCATGAGCATGCATGTCAATGCTACGTGAACTGTTCATTATTGATCTTTCACTTATCACTTTTGGGAACTTGTTGATCTCTTCATTATCATGCTGTACATCATTATCACAGTGACTTTTTCATTAGCTTCTGAGTCTAATACACTGTTTGATGTAGCCATGGTACTGTCTTCAAGCACTCCTGTAGACCTCTATATCTGAACTATATCATTATTGTAGCTGTTGTAGCAGAGCCAAAAAATGCCTTTTTGTCATCAATGTGCCTGGATACATTGTTCCATGTCTTGAATGCCCTTTGGTATCTTCTTTATTGTCTATGGCAGTGATTTGCACCTATGTCTGCGGTATTCATGACAGCCACTTGTCTCCTTTGTTGACCGCAAACTCTACATGCTCATACCACTCTTTAATTGTTCTTCATGTTTGCATCATAGAAACCTCTGCTTTGCACAAACAGTCAAGTCACTACTTCCCAATAAAAGGACAGACGTATGATTTGAAAAGATCAACGCCTTTCTCATCTAATTCATCACCAAAATTCTTTTTTACCCCTTTTCTAAAATACCACATTGTCCTCCTTGATGAACTATACCTCTCATTAGATATATTTATCATGAAGCATACCTTCATTGCTTCAACCCTTTGAAACCATCATTTAAGCATCATGATAGTAAAAGTGTCTTTATAATATTACTTACTGTCATGAATTTTCTTGATCTCAGCAAGAACAATGAGAAGATAATCCTGAGAAACCATAAATGGACAGCTATGACTCTTGAATATGTTCTTAAAATGCATTTGATCATTGATTCTGTCATAAAACCTTACATATGTATTGATTTTTGCATCATTGGGAAGCTATTCTATTCTAATCTGATAGTGACTGGTCTTCATAGTTCACAAATTGTTGTTGCAACATAGTTAACCACTGCATAGATTTTGTAATCTTGTGCTTTTGCTTTCTTGTAATATGCATAACTGTTATGACTTTTGGAATAGAAAAAATATCTTCTCTAACATTAAAAGGATGATAGAAGAGGATATTAATTCACGTAACTCGTGGTTTTCTATTGAAACCTTACCTCTTTCATGAAAACTCCCTGCTATCTGCTACTCATTGCTTGAAATGTGTTGTCCTATGGATGAATCTGCCTCTTCTCTCCATTAATAAATTTGCTGCCACAATGATGACTGCTGCTCTTTTATTTGAAATTGTTATTTTCATTGAATGAACCCGCTTTTGTAACTCTAAGATCTGATGTTTCCTTATGAAATATGCTGTAATAAGTGCATTCAACTGCTGTTAATTGTTGTTCTTTTGTGTGGACTGTTGTTATTACTGTCTCTTCTGTCTTTACAGACTTAGTATTTCTTTCACAAAATCTGCCTCTCCTTTCTAAGAATCCACTGTCCATGAATTTATATTTGTTGTTTACTCTTCACAATCTGCTCTGTTTCCTTGAAATTCGTCGCTTTAAATGGGAACACTACAATCTTAATACACGGATCTTTGCTTGATACACAGAAAGGATATGGCAATCTATTTTAAAATCTGCTGCCCTTCACTCTTCATTAATGTTGTTAAGGCACTGATTTGGCGTTCTAACTGCTGCTCCTATTGAAAAACTACCCTTTCTCTTTAGATATATAGATGTTCATCATTGAAACTTGGCGTTTTTCCCATTATGACTTGTGTTCACACAAAATCTGCTATCTCTTATTTAAAAAATGTTGTCTATGCCTTGTGATCTGCTCTTCCATGTATCTCAATATCTTCCTTGAATGATCTTGTTGTTTCCTATTTGAAAACTTGATGTTCTCTTTCTTTGCGGGCATGGTAGGGTTGCATCTCCACTTTCCCTCCAAAACTAAAAATGACATCCTTTTTGGTCTTTATCTAAAATGAAAGAACTTTTAATGTGAAGGAAATTCTGAAAGCCTCATTAATCTTTTAATATTTCCACAATCATAAAATGGAGGCATTTGAAGTATTTTTCTCTCTTGCTTCAACATTGAAAACCCTCTAGAACCTTGTTATAAGACCTAAGGGAAATTTACACCATTTTTACCTGAAAGTAAAAATAGGTAACACTACCATCACAAGTTCATAGAAAAATATGACAGACAGTTTTTTTTTCAAACAAGAACATGTGTAGTTTTTCCTAAATAATTTAATTCATACAATAACAGTAGAAACTAATCTTTCAGTAATATGATCCTGGACCACCTCTTGGTCCATAAATACCAACATTTCTGCTTGAATAACTAGGTAGATATGGTAAACCCTCCATTCTACCAGCTCTGCAACCTTCAACTAGACCTATAATAATGAATTAAGCAGCATTATTCCCTTAAGAACAAATTGTAAAGCTAACTGACAAGCATTTGAAGGAATAAACTACACATTTATCATCCCCTATATTTGTGACATTTTTCTAAAAATAAAAAAATCAAACAAACTACAAAGCACACAAGTGCATCTCTTAGTTGTATATAGACCAGGGCAGTTCAAACACAATTATACCACTCCATGAAATTATAACCAGCTCCTAAGTCATAATCCAGCTGAGTCATTTGGCACCTTGTAGGTGGTCCTCCGTATGAAAGCTCTAGGTCCTAACAAAAATTCACAAAATCATGGAGTTTGAACCAAAGAAAAAATGATATAGGGAAAATAACCTACAGTACAGATTCAAATAAAATCAAATGACTACCAGATCTGAATATCGACCCTTTGGCACTGATGCTGCATCAAAATTACGAACATGTGCATCATGATAGGCAGAAAGTTCATCCATATGGTAACCATAGCCATCTTTATCATTTGCAGTTTTGCGTGAGGATTCCTTGAATGACTTTGAGGAATAGCTTAAGAACAGTAATCTGCATCATATCTAGGATCTCTGTATACAGGTCATCTAGGCATTTCTGCAGCAGATCTGCTCGAAGTTTGACCTTGTGTCTGTATGTAAAGTTTGTCCTCTTCACCATGATAATTTGCAGCTGGAATTACACCATATATTATAACAAAGCATTCAGTTTGCTTGGAAAATCTTACCTAAATAACCTATTCATATGATAAACATAAACATGTCATCCAAGTACCAGTTGGTCACCTATCATACATCCTCCCAGAAGATGGAAAATGTCTGCTTCTATCTAAAAAATCACGAGAGCCATGGAAATGATCTCTCCTGCCTAGATAGTCCGTTGCTCCACAAACATGAAATCGACTTCCACTCTGAACACCAGCACCTGACTCCCTGGACTGCCACTATGACCAAGAGCACTACCATAACCTGTTCAGTATCCTACTTAAGAAGGATCCTTGATTCCTTGCCCCTTTTGCTAAGGTTTCTGCAGTGCAGTCTTGATATTGACCTGTGCATGAGACATGCACAATTTAGTCTAAAGATATAGTATCAAAAGTTAAAACATTCCATTATATCATATGCAAGCTCCAGCGAAATTTTAGAAAACACAAGCTAAACGACCTTTTATCTCCTTCAGCTAGCTCATTCTTGTTGACACATTCAATACATGACAGTGATGCTTCACGAGTTGTATAATTAATGAACCCAAAGTCTTTGTGTCTCACAGAGGGCATAAGGCCAATTGTACATTCTCAATTTAACCATACTTTTTAATTTTCTCCTTAACCTGCTGCTCATCCCAAGCAGCTGGCAAGTTGTCCACAAAAACAGACAACCTGCAAAAGCAATAAAACAAATAAAGTAAAAATCTTGTTTGCTCAGACTTCACACACAGCAAGACATCTCAGGTTATAGAACTACCAATTACAAGTTTTTAAATTTCACAGGAAATGTGTTTATCTCAGTTTATAAAATGCAGGTTCAATCTGTAGTAAACTTTGCCTAGCATATAATAACAGCTCAAAATGCAACTGTTAATAGGATAGGTGGTTGATTACCTGGGCCATAATTTCTTCATCTGGCTCAATACCAGACTTGGCAAATGCAACTTTTGCTAAATCACCAACACCAAAAAACCCATCTCGTCTCTGCAAGTGTTTAAATGCATTTGTTGCATCAAGATAAGTGTTAAATTCCAAAAATGCAAATCCTCTATTCATGGCTTCATGCTCCGGATCATCCATAAAATTTAGTTCCTCAACATCTCCTGTTCTATACTAATATTTTTTTCTCAGCTGCAAATAAATCACTAGCTGCTTTAAAATTCACAAATATACAAAATTACAATTAATGTTATCTTGCAGCAAATTGTCAAGTAGATAAACAGAGTGCATAAAGAGTTTTACATAATCCTTTGTCGAAAGCGTTGCCCATGTTCTGTACATAAAGAGTCTCATTATCCTGTCTTCGTGTCACTCCACATCTCTTCCCCTTTACCTAAAATTTTAGAGTACATTGCAAGGATACAACTTTAATTAATCATCATAGTTCGAGAACTCCTTGAGATATGCAAAACACTGTACAAAAATCTCAGCCTTCATGAAAGAGGTGTAGCCTATTAGAATAAATAAATGAAAAATTGACTGCATAACATGTCACATAAACCAAATGCTACTCAAATATGTATGCAAAAATAAAAAAATATTTATAAACCCTGTGAAAGGAAATGCTAGCTTATGTTGGCAGTTTAGTAATCTACACAAATAAATTGAATGGGTTTTATGATCTAATATATGAAACAAAATAAGAAGTTTTCACAGCTTATTTCATTGAGGAAGATTGATATTGTTACTTTGTCATGGTCACAAGAATCTATGTATGGTTTTGTTCCTCATGTTTTCCTATATATTTTAGTTTGCAAGTTATGTTGTTCCAGCATGTGATAGGTTGTAAATAAATGGTTCCTCAATGCATTTTCTGAGTTGGTTTTGTTGTCAAGACTGCATATTGAAAATGTATTTGAGTTCGTTCTAAAATTGATAGGCTAAGGTCCCAAAGTGATTCAACCACATCATTTCTATAAACAAGTAGAAATTGAAAGCCAAATGTGAAGATTAAGGTTGTAGGCAAGCATTGCTACAAGACTCCGTCAATAGTCTACAACATCCTAATATGAAGGTTGTTCATCCGTAGGCTTTGAACAACCCCCACAATATAGTTAGAAGCCTTAAAGAGGCTGGGCTTCATGACATTGAGTTCTATACAAATGAGGGAAAATAGCTGGTAAGGACATTAATGAAACTTTTATTATTTTCATTTTGGTTCTTTGTTTTGAAGTCAACTTGGTTGCATTTATCTTGTTGCTAACAGTCTGATTATCAAAGTCAAATTCACTTCGGCGACTTAATGGATGTTTAGAAAGTTATGTTTACATAACATTCTATTTTGTTGGCTTCTTTATCCATCATTGTATATTTCTTTGTTTTCTTTGTTTTCTGTCATTCTATTTGTGTTTGACATGGCCCTGCCTTCTCTCTTTTTATTTTGTTTGTTTTCTGTCATTCTATTTGTGTTTGACAGTTTGACATGACCCTGCCTTCTCTCTTTTTATTTTGTCTGTGAGTTCTACTTTAGTATGTTTGGTTTATGTTTTTATTTTCTATTTTATTATATAGACTATTTTTAAAAAGTTTTATTGTTATTTTGTTTCTGTCCCTTTTTTGTAGCTGATGATTTTTCAGGCAGCAACAATGATGAGGAGAAAAGAAGCAAAACTATAAAGAGGATTTTGTAAACTAATTCGTCTTTAAAATTAAATTGAGTAATCACTAATTTTAAAGAGGATTATGTAGACTAATTCCTCAACTCTATTGTAAAAATCTTTGACTACAATGTTAATTCTCTCCAGCAATAGCTCATCTCAATACAGAGCAGATTTTAATTTTATTGTGGCACTTTTGAATCAATTTCTAAAATCAGTGAACTTATTTGTAAGATGTTTAAATGGATTTGTTGTTTAATAAAAAATATTTATTTTGGAGGGGTTGAATTGGCCCCCTCCTCAAGGCTGCAGGAAATGGTCATTGGTCATGGCCATACTGTTTCTATGTCGTCTTTTATATTATTTTTTAATTGCATTTTTAAAAAAAAAATTCAACAAGATATATGTGAAATATAAATTATGTCATTAATTAAATTTCAACATTTATTATGTATATGTTTGAAGATTGTGTTTGAACAAATTGTGTATGAAACAAACATACTACATGTGAAATGTGGTTAAAACATCAGTTTGTTGTATTTGTACTTCAGCACAAGTGTGTATGTTTGAATTTTTATGTTCACCTTATATTAAGAAAGTACTAAATTTGCAATTCACTTATGTTGTATGTTTAAATTTTGATATTCACATTTTTTGTATTTGTACTTACACATGTTTTACCTTAAATGTTTACCTTCTGTGTCATGTCGGTAACTTTTTGCGAAACCTTTTCAAATTAGGCATGTGTCCACTTTTGTGTTTTTGTAGTTTGGTATGTTTATACTAACTTCATGTATATTTAAACTTTAATATTTGAACAAACTATGTGTGAAATGAACAAACATCATGTGAAATATGTTTTAATTTTGAAAACAATTTTGTTGTGTTTGTACTTTGACATGTGTGTGTATGTGTGAAGAGTGACTTTGACAATTGTTTGTGAAGAGTGTATTAACTTTGACAATTATTTATGCTGCATGTTTTAACTTTAGAATTCACTTTGTGTGTTGTTGTACTTTGACATTATTGAACTATGTGGTCAAACCATGACATGCATTCATTTTGATATTTACTTTGTGTTTTTTCAACTATCAATGACATTCACTATCAAAGTCCATGTTTATTTTTGGTATGTGTGTTGAAAAGTATTTTTTTATGTTACCTTTGTGTGTTGCTTGTATTTTAAGTAACATCAAAATTCACAGTGTGACTTGTCTTTGAATTAACTTTGACTTTAATTTTGTATTGTGTGTTTTAACTTTGTGTTAATGAAAATTTCATGTGTCATGGTTTAACTTCTTTGTCATGTTTGAACAAAGTTTGTGTTTTGTTTCTATGTGTTTGTTTGAAAGGTAATTTTGACATAACCCTTGTGAGGTGTTTGTATTTGAACTAAATTTGTCATTTACTTTGCAACTTTATGTTGCATGTGTGTTTTAACTTTGTCACGTTTGAATAGACTCCATGTGTAGCATGTTTCTAATTTAGCATGTCTTATGAATTTAACATTCACTTTGTGTGAATGTATTTTGGCAATGTTTGAACTTTAGTTTATTTTGTGTGGTTGTAGTTGATGTATGTTGGGAATTGTGTATGTGAGCTTTGTTTCACATTCAATTTATGAATATATTTTTTTAATAAACTTTGACATTAACTATATGAGTTTATATGTGTCTTTAAATAAAAATTGAAATTCAATTTGTGTACATATTTGGTTTTGAATTTGAAATCCACTTTATGTGACGTGCAATTCACTTCATATTGTGTGTATGTATATATGTGTACTTTTTTAATAAACTTTGACAGTCAATTTATGAGTGTGTGCGTGTTAATATAAAATTTGAAATTCAACTTATGTGATATGCATGTTTTGTTTGTTAAATTCAATTTATGTGAAGTGCATGCTTGTTTTTTAATTTGAAATTAATTTTATGCGCTGTGTGCGAGGGTGTGGGGTGGGTGAGTGTGTGTGGCTGCATGGTTGTGTGTGTGTGTCCTTAAAAGGGTGAGTGCATGTTTGTATTTTATTTGAAATTCTTTTGATGTGTGTGTGTGTGTGTGTGTGAGAGAGAGAGAGAGAGATGCAAATTGGTTCTCATTTACTTAAATAAATAATTAGAATTAGTAAATATTAAATTAAGTGATAAATAGATAACAAGGTTGTAAATGGTTTTATCAATGCTACGAGATGACTTAAATAAGGTAACCTAAAGATTGGAGATAGTGTGGCTAGTTAATTGGTTTGTAGGTTTCAACAAGCACAAATAATGTGGGTGTGTATTGGCATGCAAGTAAGCATGGGTGTGTATCTAATAGGGGGCATGTGTGCGTGTATAGGGATGTGGGTGTGGGGGTGTGTGCATGTTTAGGTGCGGATGTATTGGTGTGTGTTGCAAGTAAGCATGGGTGTGTATCTCATAGGGGCATGTGTGCGTGTTTAAGTTTGGGTGTGGATGCGTGCGAGTGTGTGCATGTATGTGCAAGCACATGTGTGGGTTGTGTGTGGAGTGTGATAGCTCATATCTATGCATGTGCATATGGGTGAGGTTGTGTCTGTGTGGGTATGGGGATGTTAGGGTGTGTGGCTTTGGGTATGCATGTGTGTGTTTGTTGAGGCACATGCATGTGCATGGATGGGCATGGGAGAGTTAATTAATTAGTAAAAGGAAATGATTGACTTGAAGACAATCAATTAATGATATAGGTAGGAAACAAAAGGGTGCCAGTAAGAAGTTGAGTCCACTTTTTGGGCAAAAAGTGGAAGTGTTTTCCCTGATTTTCAAGTTGTTTGTCAATTGATGTCAAAATTTGAGGCACTTAGAGATTGAATATCAAAAAAATCCACTAATAGAAAATGTAGTGCTCAGAGTCTATTTTTCAAATATGTAATTTATTTAAAAACCCACATAGTAGAAAATATATTTAGTAGGCATGTTTAAAAACCTCTTTTTCAAAATGTCTGTTTCAGGACCATACCCCGCATGTGTACGGCCACCCTATTTTGAAGGAAATAAATGAATTTTTCTAAATCCTTTTGGGGAAAGGTACCTAACACATCAAAGATTGGTCAGAATATTTTTGCTTTTTTTTTAATTGAATATTTTTTTTTTATTAATTTTTAATTGACTATAAAGT
>MU225744.1:116580-138036 GCA_018584345.1 Thuja plicata | reverse complement strand
ACACATCAACATGCCAACTAGACATGTACACTAACACTTAATTACATTATTTGCAAGAAAATACATTTTACAAAACAAATAATAAGAATAGGAATTATCCAAGGTTGAGACACCTTATTCCTAACACAAATGTCAGCTAAGTAGAAAAGTTTAAAGTTCCCTCAACTTAAAATCCCATAGTCCACCGCCGTTTCACATAGTCTTAATTAGCTATTGCAAATTACTTTTTTACACCTGCTGGCCTACTTTTGTATCTGTGTGACTGCACATAAATGCAATTTGTCTCAACTTAGTATTTACTTCTACAACAAACAAGGTCAAGTACAACGAGCAATTCTGAAATTCTAGACATAAAGCTCCTCTATGGAATGAGGATGAATCTTTGATTTAATTCATCCCATGATTCTTATCAAGATAGTGTGTATAGCATTCTAAAAGGAATATAGCGATTGAGGCATATATAATGGAGCTATAGCCTGATCCAAGGGATATTGCAATTGTATTGCCCAGGGCATCCAAGCTTTATTCAAATCTAAGCACTTATATTATCGAGAGAGCATCATTGGCATAAGAAGAGGAAGAAGATTATGAAGACATAGAGGCCCCAAACCTAATAATTATAGGAGATCCTCTTGAATCGCTTGAGCAACATCATTCTTCTCTCCAAATCAGCACTACCCATTTTAATTTCAAGTTTATGTCTACCTCGTTTGACTCTATTCTTAATTAATATTTTTACCCATTTTCATTTCCAATTCGTTCTGTGTTTTTTTGGGAATGTCCTTGCGTTTCCTTTCATAAGCTTGTGTAATGTAAATTAAATGTAAAGCATCTAATGATGTATAGCAGAATGACCTGTAGGAAGGACTCTCTGTGTTATTGCTTTGAGGGAAATTTACTTTTATTCATTTGCTTTGAGGAAATCTTTTCTTTAATTAATCACATGATTCTTATCAAGCTACTGTGTATGGCATTGTGAAATGAATATCAGCAATTGAAGTTTATAATGGAGCTATAGACTGAGCCTGAGCCTGAGCCTGAGTCAGATGCAGGGGATATTACAATTGTCCTGTCCAGGGCATCTAAGCTTCATTAAAACCATTCATGAGGGGGCATCATTGGCACCAGAAGAACAAGCAGATTATGAAGACACAAATACCCTAATGCTGAGACTCTGTATCTCTTGTTTGTTGGATTGTCATCATCTGCTATGTGTTTTTCGTCTGAGTGCTTATAGCCAGATACATGCACTTTACCATCCAATACTTCCATAACAAGTATTATTTTAAATGCTTAAAAGACTTGTTGCATCTGTTGCATTATACAGCTTCTGTTGTATGTAAATCTTTCACAAAAAGCCAAACGTTGTATTCTATTTTGGATTTTGTGATATGCTCACTCAGGGTAGAACCGTAGAACAATGCAAATGATGGTCATTGGTTGTGACTTACTACTGTATTTATTTTAGGGTAAAATGAATTTTCTTTTCAGTCTATAGTGCAACAAAGTGAAAAATATAAGATACAACTTTGTTTTGTCTGAATAGCGAAAAAAGCAGAGGGCAACGGATATGAGGGATTATGATGTTACTGTTAGTGCTATAAGATGGTCACTTCAGCTGTCAGATAATGAGGGCGATGAACTAAGTTACTAAACCATTAAAGAGCTCAATTACTTGGAAAACATTTTTAGCTGGCTAAAGTCAGGGCTTAAACACTAACACACATTAATTAGGATACCTGAGATCAAAGCCCGCATTAAAGAAATTCCCCAGCAGGAATATGTAAACTGGCCACATGAGGCAAGAAGGCTAAGCAGTATGGATTATTAGGAGACTAAAGCTTATAGCAGCAGTAATCTCAAGTTAACAGAAAATGTGAAAATGTTCAAATCACCAACTGCAACGATGCTTCCCGTAACCCTAGTGGCTACGAGGCAAGTTTCCATAGGAAAGTGCAATATAATAACAACATAAATTATTAAGAGAAAAGCTAAAGTGCCTCTCATAGGGGTCAGATTGCTAAAGAAAATGCAGCCTATTATCCAATTATATGGATGCTTAATTGAAATTGCAAACTCTAGACATTTATTTGTAAATCCACAAACTGAAGGCCAACTCTAGGTCTTTGGAGAGGCACTTTCTTTTACCTTATATTTTTGATGACTGTCTCAGGCAGAGGTTTATACTTTCCTGGCATGAAATGGGTTGATTGCAAGATACTGATTTCCACTGGTGTAGATTTATACAGAGTTGCAAGGACATTCATTATGATTAGTGCCAACTGTACAGTGTAAAGACACTTAGAGAATACTAGGAGGGTTTGTGTTGTCCTCTACATGTTAAGAATTTAAATATTACTGAAAATTAAATTTCAAAAAAACATATGCCGATATAAATTTAAGTATAGTTGTTCGAAACTAAATATTGCTAATCATTAACCAAATGAAACAGAAAAGACATGAATCTAAGAAATTATAGTCAAGAATGTGAGACTTACAACGTTCCACATTCCTCCGCAGATGATTCTGAATATTACGGATGAGCTCTGTAAGGCATCGGAGCGTTAGAGTGGATGCAGGGCATCGGATGCGGCCGAGTGCTAGGGCATCGGAGCGTTAGAGTAGATGCAGGGCATCGGATGCGGCTGAGTGCAGATGATTACGAACATTACTAGGGCATCGGAGTGTGAAATGTTGGGGATTGGAGTTGAGGAAACTTAATAATTCATTCTAGAGGTGCGCAACATTAGGGATATTCTCAGATCTCCGATCTTGATGATAAAGAATAAGAAGAAAAAAACAAACGGTCATGGAGTGTGGTAAACGGTAACACAGAAGCAAAAAAGCAAACGGTTATGGAGCGTGCTTAACCTGTAACAGCTGGTGAGTTGGATGAACCCAAAATAAAAAAACAAACGGTCATGGAGCGTGCTCAACGTGTAACAAACATAAGAGTTGTAATTATAATATAATTACAATCAAGTTTTAATTGTAGGAAAGTTACTTAGAAAGGAAAGGTGGTCTATCAACCTTGAGTTTTCATTAATTTTAAAATCTATAATTTAAATTGAAACATTTATTTTACTTCTCATATATTTATCATAATTTACTCACCAAACTGGAGAAAAGAAAAACATATAATTAAAATGATAAAAATTAATAAAAGAATATGGTCAATAGTAAAGGGAACAAAGAAAGTAGGGAAAGGGCGCAAAGGGGGAGTGAACAAAAGGTAAAGTGTTCTCCAGAAATACCATGATCGTACTCCGTAATTTTCACCGCATTATTTAGCTTGCGCCCAAATGAGAGCTTGCAACCAACTATGGATCTACCTATCTTAGTAAAGGGATGGAGGAATGTTATAAACAAGGAGCAACATGAAGGAGTGAAGTGGTGCTTGCATTGCAAGTGCAGTTACACTATAGGTGCATTATTATGGTAAAAATATTTAGCCTCTAGTGGTTGCATCACCTTCTCAACTAAAACATATGTCATGTACTATGATCATTGTTGTGTATGCCAAGAATCAACCCATCACCCTCATCCCCAAATACGAGGTGGAGGAGAAAGTGTGGGGTTTTCCCCATTCCATTAACCTTATCTAAACTTTGTCTATACATGAGACTAGCATTCATTGTTCCCCGCTCTTCACCTTGACCTAGTTGACCTACAACATTGGAATATCAAGTATCATTGCATTAAAAGGCTCAGTTAGAATAGTTTTAGGAGTTGAAATATCATGGAAAGGATCTACAAATCCGTTAAAAGCCAACAACAATATCAATGACCTTTCAATCTTTCTTCTTCTCAATTATTTCATGGTATTAAATCACATCACACAAGTATGGAACTTTCAATATCTCTTTATCTCTCATCATGTTTTTGTGGATTGAAAAGAAAATGATTGTTCTACTATTCATATGGTGTTGAGATAAATTATTTTCCCTCATTGTACAAATATGATTGTTGATTCCATATGTTTGCAAACTATTTAAGGGTTTAAGTCTTGTTGTAAAGGAAGTAGTAATAAATGTTTAAAAGAATTAATAACTTATATTATATTTTTATAATTATAATTATATAAATACAAAACCTTCAACCATGTCTTGGTTTAGGAAGTATTCAAAAGGCTATCCAACCTTTATGATATTTTAAGTCAATATTGATATGGTAGAAATAAGGTGCCTAAGATGTTAAACCCCACACATGTATTTTGTCTTGTTTCTTATGTGTGTAAAATAACTATTCAGAGAATGGTTACTTTTATAAAAAAACATATGGTTTATTTGAACTCAAATAGGTTTAGATTATTATTATTATTATTTGATCGGTAAGGCGCAACCACCTAAAGGTTGTGGAGGGTCACATCGTTGGTCCAAACCCGCGAGCACATTAGCCCAGCAAAGGCACAAGGCTTGTGAACACAATAGTCCTGTGGGGTTTGAACCTTGGTTGTCATGACACCAACGAAGTGACTTGACGACGGAACTCTGTCCAATAGGATAAGTTTAGATTATATTTTTATAAGTAAATTAGATTGGACAAAAAATAAAGGAAAAGAATGTTGAACTTGTGTGTTTGGTTACATCATTGATGTCAATTCCAGTGATCCCAGTTAGATCACAGTGTACAAAGTAATTGTTAGATGTGAATGCCAAGTGTTGTCAAGATAGTGGAAGATAAGTAATAAATGGATTGAGTTGTAGAATTGCAAATATACCTTTTTTGGTGTGAGGATTTCTCCTCTCGATTGAAGAGTTTATGGTGTATTCTAGATGCTCTGAATGTTTGTGCAAGTGATGATGACAGACTTGAGGATTACTATATTTTGCACTTTCATGTAGACAGTTAATTCATAACATTGACATAAATGAAGTATGCTTTGTAGAAGGTAGTCTGGAAGTGTGTACAACTGAAACAATTTCTTTTGTTGATTCAATTGATGATTGGTACTCCGGAATAAGTGTTATGGTGATACTTGTAGTAATGTTTTCATCTAAGAGAGGGCTGAAATTTTCTATTATTTTGGATAGGGTGTTGTAGTTTGATTTAATACTATTCATTTGATATTCAAATCAGGAAAGTGTTGATACAGTCTGGAGACATGGTTGTAAATTATGTCATTTTTTTTGGGCTTCGTTGATTACGATGTTTTGATAATGTTTTGTCCATTTTACCACTGGAGTATTTTGTCTGGAACTATTTCAAATTATAGTTATTGTTGATGGTTGAATTTGGTTTGCTTCGGGGATCGTGGTGTATGATTGTAAACATGTTAACATACTCTCTTTTTTAGGCTGACTTAGTATATACATCATATATATGCATTAGATATGTGTGTGCGCGTGCGAAAACATAGAGAAGGTACGAAAGACATGTGCAGGAAGTGGTACAAACAGTTTGGTAAAGGTAGAGTGGAAGACTTTTGCAGAGGTTCTTAACCAGATCTGTTGCAAGTAGTTGTGTTGAGATTAGAGCTTGACTGGAACTGAATTCATGCATATGTAGAATCAATCTTCTCAGTTCATATTTTTCTTCTCTTGGTAGCGAGCCAAGAATTTCTTCCAGCTATTGTATTATAGTGGGGGACTCCTTTCTCTCTCTTCTTTCTAAGGTTATTGAGTCCTTCTGGGCAATAAGCCAACCCGCAGTGAGCATTTTGGCAATGAGCCCCTTTGTACGAATCACCTCAACCAATGTTTTATTCATGAGAATTAGCTTCTCCATGGTTTTTCTCATTGTGGGTTTTCCATGTAAAAATATGGTGTTCATTGTATATGGTTCATGAATGTGCATGTTCATATCTATATTTGTTTTGAACAAGTAATCAAGGATTAAACGTTATTAGGTCCAGATTCGTAAAATTGTTAAAAGTTTTATTTGATAACTGATTCAACCCCCTCCCCCTACCTCCGCTCTTAGTTATTTGGGACATTCAACAATTGGTATTAGAGCATGTTCCCTTGTCGTTAGCTTAACCGCTTGAGGGAGATCTTGGATATTTGATTAGCTATGGAAAGAGAATACTACTCGGATGAAGATCTAAAGACTGCTCTCAAGGATCTAAAATATGTGGAATTAGAAAATGAAGAATTGAAAGATAATATCCTAGAAGAAAATAAATGTGCTGAAGAACTAATAAGTCAGACCTGAAAATTCAACATGAAGTACAAGGAATTTGGTAAAGAATTGAAAGAAGAAAAAGCTACAATTGAATATCATAAGCTATAGATTGAAAAATATCTCAAAAATCAAAAGAATGTGGAAAACTAAAACAAGAAATTGAGGATCTAAAATCCGAGACAAAGGCAAACAAAAGTAGTATGACACTAGGTGATCTATTGAAACCATCAACAAAAAAGAATGGATTAAGATCAATTAATGAAGGGGAAGATAAGGCATAAAGAAAGGTGATATCTTAAGATTTGAACCTAGTCCAGATTCAAACACCTCCTACAAGAAGGCATTTGGTTTGGAAACCTAATGCTCAAAGGTACCCATCATTTAATGGTTATTTTTTTCAATGCAATAGTTACGGTCATAAGGCAATAGAATAAAGACATAAAATAAGTCAAAAAACTCAATGCTTCAATTTTAAGAATTTTGGCCACAAGGCTAGTCATTGTAGAATGAATAAAAGGTTTGTTGGAATGAATGGATCATCTATAGGTAAATTCTTTAATGGATATTGTCACCTATGCTATGGTTTTGGTCATAAATCTAATCAGTGGAGATCTAGGACAACTTTGGCAAAATCAGATCTAAATAATGTCAAGTGCTACAATTGCAAAGAGTATGAACATTTTGCTAGAAGCTACAAGGATATAATTTCTTTAGTAAAATTAGATAAATCTAATAAGAAGGATTTAATGGTTTGGAAGAAAAAAATATATATGAGTTGGTTGTACCAAATTTTGGTACAAGTGTCTCTTCCTCTGAAAATTGATGTGGTAGCTCAGGCTTATGGGGAGCTTCGCATAACATCTTTTTGTCCCATTTGCCCAAGTGATTACATATCATAATTATGACATGATAACTACTGATATATTCTGACTAATTGTATATGCTTTGTACGGATTATTGACAAGATAGTTTTGGCAATAAAACCCTAAATGTGACAAGAAAGTTTTATATCAAGTTTTTGCAATCATTTTTGCATTGTATGTTGAAGGGAAGCTAAAGAATGAAAAGAAGAATTCAAGTACAAGTTCTTAAGATGGAATCAAAGGTGATGATAGAAGGCAAATCTAGCGGTAATGAAAAGGTTGGTAAGGTACAATTGGATGATTTAATCACATTAAAATCAAGTTGCTTAAAAATGGTTTTACAATAGAAGAATCTCAAAAAACAAAAAAATTTAGGGCACTTTGGTCTGGATATTTGGAGTGAGTTCTCATGGTCCACATATGAGGATTTTATTAAATTTGTTTTAAGATGTATCAAGGGAAACTGCATGATGTTGAACAAACCCTATCAGATTACAAAAGAAGTTATATCAGACATTATAGGTTTGTGTGATGCTAGACCTTTTTTAGTAAAGAAGATAGTAAAAAACAAAGAGGTTAAAGCCCTAAATGGTGTTACAAGAGATCAAGGAGCATTGCAGATTGATACTATTGTTTTTGATTGTAGGAAAAATAGGTTTTAAATGGGGACCCGAAACCCCTTACAAGCTAGAAACAGAGATAAGACAATGAAGCACCCCAAAAAGAGACAGGACTGGAAATTAGTACGCAGAAAAGCTAACAACAAAAAATAGGAAAGCAACCAAAAGCCAGAAACCCGCAAAAAAAGACCAACCACTAAACCCAGAAACCAGAGCACTAGACCAGCTCCTTACAAGCCTCAGCAGCTTCTTGCTTCGCTTCAGATATCTTCTTTATCGCAGCATTGAACTCTGAGAGTTCCTGGATTCTGTCATGAATTTTCTTCTTTCGAACTGATCTCGTGCATTTTTCGGGGCCTTCATCTTCCAGGTTCTCAGTGATGTCCTCTAGTTTTTTACTTGGCGACCCAATATCCAGCTCAGCCTTTATGGTCAGGAAACAATCCATGGCCGAACCCATAAAATTGTTGTAATCTAGCATATGTTTTTTCATAGTATTCTCCATGGTTTCCATTCTGGCTTGTAACTGCTAGACATTATTGTCCTCATCATTGGTAACCTTGTCCTTCTTGGAGTTAGGGCCAAACTTCATCTAAGTCTGCAGAGTATCCACCTTAGCAGCAATGGAGTGATACTTAAGGTGTAATTTCTTGATCTCTTGGAACACCCATTTCATTAACCGAAAGGAGTACATTGAGGCAGCTTTGGCAGTTTGAAGAACCCCAAAAGGAGGATCAATCTTATCGTCCATGTCATCCTTAAGTAATTGAACATTTATTTCCTGTAGGTCTACAGTCTTGATAAAAGGAATATTTCAAGAGTTACCAGGGACATTGTCTGTCTCCTTCGCAGGTGAAGTCGACTCCTTGACAAGGGAAATGTTCTCCACCTCGGTAGCTTCCTTCTGAGTATCTTGACCACAAGCCATAACCACTTCAAGCTTCGGTGAGATCAGTACATCATGGTCTTCAGAACTATCATACTCAACCAAAATAGGCACTTTCTGACCTTCCTCGTCCTCCTTCTTATCCTCTCTATTTTTCCTGCAATCCAAAATTTGATCTTTGTCCATAGAGCCCATCACTTCCTCATCCGTGTTATCATTCTCCTCCAAAATAGAGTTCAAAACCAAGGAAGCAGAGTAACTATCTTCCTCTATAGAATGAGCCATATTGTCATAGCCTTCCACACTATCTGCAGAGGTATCCGTATCCATGGTAGTCTCCTTCTCCTTCTTAAGTTTTTTACCTGTAGAACTCTTGTCTTTCTCATCCCCATCCCTAATTCTCTTTTTGCTCAAACCAGATTTGGTCGAGGTTAAGACAGGGCTAGCCCTAGCCCTCTTCTTAATATGTTCTACAATTAGAAGGATCAACCCTTCATGTAGAATGGGTTTCTTCTCCTTTTTCTTGTACTGGACAATGCTAGAGTGGAGAGATTGTAAAATAAAGAAAGGCAGAGAAACCCTTATTTTATGCCTAAAATGACAGAGCAAAACAAAGAGGTAAGAATGGGCTCTTTTGAACCTACCATCCAGGGTAACATACTCCATGATTGCCACCATAACAGTAGCCCAAATATCTTTGAACGAATCCACATCATAGCATCCCCCAGACTCTTTAACAAGGCTTTTTTTCTCCTCCTTACTCTTGGGAAAGTGTCGAATTGCCTTTCGAGAAACCTTACTGTCCCGGAAGAACTTTATGCCCTTCGTGCTGAGCCCAGAGATCTCTGTTATAAAATCCTCTATCATATTAACAATAATTCCCGCTATGGTCACCACCCCATTTTTCCAGGAATCCACAAATAATTTAGTAGCACTGTCTTTAGCCCCATGCAATCTTTCCATGTAAGTAGTAAGACCACCCTTCTCAAGAATGTCCCAGGCTTCTGGAATTTTTTTCCATTTTACGTAGTCCTTCGGCTCTTTGCGGTTAAGCCCTCCTCCCATGTTCACACAGTTCTTAGAAAAGGAAGGAAACGAAGAGAGAATACCATAATTCTGAAAATTGGAAACTTTGAAATTAACAAGGGTGAACTCGTGTCTATAATTAGTGTTCTTGGGAAAGACACCACTTTCTGTCCTCATTTCCCTCTGATTTTTTAAAATGTGTCTAATCATCATAGCTTCTCAAGGTGCACCCAATCTACCCTCATGCTTCGGGATCTATCAAAGGCCAACTTGGCTTTGATATCGATGGTCAGATTTGTATAATCGTGCCAAATCACGATGTCCCTGGCATTAACCGCGAAGTTGGCCAACTCGTCAGCAGTACCATTCGCCTCCCTATAGGCATGAGAAATTATGACTTGATTAAAGGAATTAATTATGATTCTGGCCTCCTCGATGATTTCCTTGATTGTCCATGATGGCTTTGTCTTGTCACTAATACACTTTGAGATATTGAGTGAATCACCCTCAATCCACACCTTCTATGCCATGTGTTTCTTGACAATTTTTAGCGTCTGAAGAAGGGCCATAGCCTCCGCTACATGGTTGGTTTGAACCCCAATAGGTAAGGCCACCGCAACCATGCAATTAGCCATGTCAGCACGGATGAGGCCACCACAGCCAGCTGGGCCCAGGTTACCCTTAGCAGCACCATCGAAATTAAGTTTTATCCACCCAAGCGGAGGAAAAATCCAGATGGCATTCTCCCTAGGATGATGTTTATGGCTAATAGTTCTCAAACCCATGTCACCAGCTTTGTAATCTAGCATTCTTCCAAACGACACCTTGAAGTTTTCCTTTATACTTCTCTTTATCTTCTTAGCTACCACTTTTGGAGGAAGATCAATGTTTTTGAAGACTCTGTCATTGCGTTCTCTCCATAATCGCCATATAACATGAGGAGGAATGATATTCCACAGATGTTGATCAATGGGGGAAACAACTTTTTGCCATTGAATATAAAAGTTTTCCATTTTATTGGGGAAAACCCACTTGATCTCCTAGCATTGTAATAATTCATTCCAAACCTCCCAAGCATAACTACAATCAATGGCAAGATGATAAACAGTTTCCTCATCTTTTTTACATAGAAAGCACCTATTAGTCAGCACCATTCCCCTTTTCTGGAGGTTATCAATTGTGAGAATTTTGTTCTGCAAAGCCAACCAGAAAAAGATGTTAATTTTAGGAATTAAAGAATTGTCCCACACCTGAGCCCAAAAGGGGAGAGGGTTCAATTTCTTTAATAAGAGCTCCAAGTAAGAGGCCACCATGAAGGTTCCAGAAGGAAGAATTCCCCAAAGGAGCATGTCTTCACTAGAACTCTTAACCTTCCAAATCGCAAGATCCAGCATTAAGGGTTTTAAAAACTCATCATAAAGGGACAAATCAATCCACAAACCATTCCTCTAGTAGTTCTTGACCATTGCTCCATGTCTCTGAATACGCTGATTGATGAAAGGTTGAAAAGAAGTAACAGAGTTTAGAGGATAATCTTTCATCCAGCAGTCCTCCCAGAAATGAATTTTTCTGCCATTACCTAATAACCACTTGGCCCCCTTAAAAGCCACATCCTTAGCATTCTGAATACTATTCCAGATAAAAGATCCTTGCACTTTTAGATCAGTTTTCCCAAATTCCAAAATATGGGAGAAGGAGAAGAGGTATTTTTTATGAATAATATCATTCCATTCTCTTTTAACACCAAAAATTCTCCAAATCTGTTTAGCCAACAGGGCCAAGTTGGTAGCTCTTATAGGGTGTAATCCCAGCCCTCCCCATTTTTTGGGAGTACAGACCTTGTCCCAAGCTACTAAAGCTAATCTCTTTTTCTCCTCCACACCCGACCACAGAAAATTTCTCTGAATTTTCTCAATGATATATGCAAATTTACCAGGGATCTTGAAAATACTAAGAGCATAGACAGGGAGGATTTGTAAAGACACCTTGAGAAGTTGAAGTTTACCAGCTTGACTCAGGATGGCTCCTTTCCAACCAGCTAACTTCCTATTAAGTCTATCAACAATACCTCCCCAGAAAGAGTCTGGAGGTTTTAGACCAAGGGGGAGACCAAGATAGGTTGCAGGAAGGGACTCAATTCTGCAACCAATAATTCTAGCAATTCTATTTTGCCTTTCCGCAGGAGTATTAATAAAACATAAGGAGCTCTTATCCTAGTTGATGTTTTGTCCTGAGCCAAGGGAATAGGTAGAAAGAGTAGTTTTGATAGTCCTGGCTTCCTAAATAGAAGAGAAACCCATGATGATAGTGTCATCCACAAACTGTTCATGCAAGCAAGGTCTGGAAGTCGAGGAGGGGGAGAGACCCTTAAAAGACCCATTATCAGCAAGCTTCTGAAAAAGGCACCCCAGACATTCAGCTAAGATAGAGAAAAGGATTGGAGAAAGAGGATCGCCTTGCCTTAAGCCCCTGGTAGGTTTGAAAAACCTCGAAGGAGAACCATTGATCAGGATGGCAGTAGTAGAAGTACTAATGAGCTGATAAATTAGTTGAAGGAAATTTTCTCCAAAACCAAAGGATCTAAGAACTTTGATCAACAAATCCCAATCCATCCGGTCATAGGCCTTCGAAAGATCCAACTTAAGAAAGAAACCAGAATTAAGAGAGACCTGGGTAGAGTGGATAACCTCATGAACCTTCAAAATAGAATCAAGAATCTGCCTGCCAGGCACAAAGCCACTTTGTTGAGGGGAAATAATCTGGGGTAGAATAGACAATAGACAAGAGGTAAGAACTTTGGAAATGATTTTGTACACAGAGTTGCAACGGCTGATAGGTCGAAAAGCATCCACCGAATTAGCACCAGGCTTCTTAGGGATCAAGGCCAGGAAGGTCGCATTGATTTCTTTAAGCAGAGATTTAGAGCCAAAGAATTCTTTAACTGCATTATAGATGTCCACTTCAAAAATATGCCAAAATTTCTAGAAAAAAAACATAGGAAACCCATCCAGGCCAGGGGATTTATCACGTTCAAAAGAGAAGACCACCGCCTTGATTTTGACCTGAGAGGGAATAGCCACAAGAGCACGATTAGTAGCATCATTGATAATGGAAGGAATTTTATTGAGAAGAGCATTTTGATTCTCCATGTCAAGATTAGGATCTTTGGAAAGTAAGGAAGACAAGAAATTAATCATAGCCTCATAAATTTCTTGATCAATGGTAATATCCTTATCCTCCACTTTAAGATTTGAAATTCTGTTAGAAGCTCTATGTTTAGAGGTAGATAAATGGAAGAATCTAGTATTCTTATCTCCATCTTTGAGCCAAATAGATCTAGATCTCTGCCTCCAGTAATCTTCTTCTTTGGAAATAATGTTATGAGTCTTAGCCAGGATGCTTTCCTCCTTGTCCCTAAGTTCCACCGTTAGTCCCGTCTGTTGTATAGTTTCCTGAATAATATCTAGATCTTTTTTAAGATGAATTTTGGCCTTAAAAATATCACCAAAAACCATTTTGCTCCAAATCTTAACATTTTGTTTTACAATGAGAAGTTTCTTAACCATTCTAAACATAGCAGTGCCATGGATTTTAACCTTCCACCAGTCTTTAATATTCGGTTCCATCTCTGGATGGTCCACCCACATATTTTCAAACCTAAAGGGTGGGTGACCCTATTTAGTAATTGGATCCGCATTAAAGCAAATAGGGAAGTGATCCAATCCATTCTTCGAGAGAGAAGATAGCATACATCCAAACTTTTTAAGCCACCAGCCACTGATCAAAGCCCAATCTAATCTAACTTGAATGAGGTCTTGGCCAATCCTTCTATTAGAACAGGTAAAGTTGACACCCTGGAGCTCCATATCAAAAATATCTTGTTTATTAATAAATTCCATAAGATCCATTCTTCCTTCCAAAATCCCCAATAATCAGCCACAGCAAATCCAAAAAAACTCTTCTATGGTTATCAATTTTCCTCCAAAAAAGAGATCTACCAGTTTTAGAATTGGGGGCATAAATGGTAGTAGCAACCCATTCAAAATCCATCTTAAAATGGAAGAATTTTAAACTGAGGCAGTTTAAATCTTCTAAAACCACAGAACCCCTAACATTATTCAAGTTCCAGAAGACAACAACCCCACTTGAGGCCCCTTCAGAGCTTATGCCAGCCACCCCATTATTTTTAAAAATTCTATTTTTTTCCACCTTCTCTTTACTCATTTTAGTTTCTTGAACAAAAATAATATCAGGTTTGTGATCTCTAACCAGATTCCTGAGAATGTCTTGTTTATGAGGGGCATTCAACCCTCGTATATTCCATGATATTTACTTCATTTTTTAACCGGAGTATAGATTCCCTGAATAGTAAGTTTCTTACCATCCGCTACATCCTTTTTACTTTCTCTCTCTGACTTCTCTATTGGAATATCTACCTTGGGTCTTTTTATGGAGTCCAACATCCGCTTTTAGCTTGTGTCCTCCATCAGCTTTACTTTGAGTAGTGACTCCCTTGGATCCTGGAGTGGAAAAATCCTTATTCTTCTCTCTCTTATTCTGCTTCTTCCCTTTTTGAACTGTCCAGGATCCTGTCCCATCCATAGGTTCTTCACTTGCATTTATTTCTTCATCACTGGAACCTGACAGAGTGTCAGGAAAAGAGGATGAATCATCTTCATCCATTTTAAGATCTTCAACAGGAACTTTATCCTCTGATTTTCTCAAACTCAAAACCTCTTCTTGAAAAGGAACAAGCACCACCATTTGAGTTGATTCCTCATTAGAAAGACCCAAACCAACCAAGTTTTTAGGGTTTTCTGAGGGGACAAGGGTCTTCTGGATTTTCTCGTTAAGTTCAGCCGCCTTTTTAGAGACTTCAGCAGAGGCCGACACATGTGACATAGATTCAGTAATTTCACCTTTCTCCAATGCAGGAGTCGCATTAGACTCCATTTTCTCCTTCAAAGCCTCATTGTTACTACTATTGTCACCTTTAACCTCCTTCCAAACTTGTCTTTTTGGTTCCGCCACAGCTGGCAGGGAAACCTTAGGATTTTTTTATGGGCAATGTTTTGCCCAGTGACCCATTTTGTGACAAACAAAACAAGAAAATAGAAGCGATTCAAAGGTCACCTCCTGTTTACACTGACCTAGTTTAGAGTTAATGTTAATAGTCGAAGGAATATTTTCAAACTGGGTAAGATTGACATAGATTCTTGCAAAGACAAGTTTGGACTTGGCCGTCGTCATGGGGTCAACTAAAATAAGTTCTCCCCCAAAAGATGAGGCTAATCCTTTAAAGACTCCCTCATTCCAGTATTTCAAAGGCAAGCCAGGAAACCTAACCCAGACAGGAATAGCCTTAAAAAAATCTTCAGATTAATTCCAGCTAGGAGTCCATTTTCAAAAAGCAACAGCCGTCCAACCAAACATCCAGGGACTACCACACAAAACATAATCCTGGTCTTCCTTATTAGTAAAGGAAAAAGATAGAAAGCCTTTAGGCAGGGCCGCAATGTCCACATGACCTTTCAATGCCCATTTCCTTGAAACAAAAGTTCTGACAGCTTCAATATTAGGTCTAGGGCCGAGAAACTAACCAACCAACATAAATTCTATGGCAGAAACAGATCGATCAACCATTGTGTCTGGAACAAAAATGGAAACTTCTCCCTCTTGAAGAAAAGCTTTAACCGGTTCTTCAGAGGAAGAAGAATCAACCTCCTTTCTTGCTCCCACCAGGTCTGACCACTTTTTTGGACTTTGAGGGTTGACTTTGGCATCTCCAGCTTCTAAAATACTTTTTGATCCCACTAGTGGGTCCTGAGAAGGAATATCCTCATTATTCATCACCTTAGGAGTCAGACTAGGTCCTTATCCTAAAGCATCCTCACTAACAGGCTGAGCCCCATTTAACACTGCCTTCGAGGGAGTACCCGTGATACCCCTACCCAGGGAAGGACAAACTTGTCCCGCCACCGAAGTGACTGACACCTTGTCCAGTTCTGGGACAGAAAGCGTCCCCAGAACCAAAGGCACTTGACCAAGACTACTGCTCGAACCAGCACCAGCAACCATTCTGCCAGAATCCTGCTCACAGTTTGAATCCCCATCTTTCCCACTCGAAACCTCTCCTCTCTTGCTCAAAACCTCTCCTCTCCCACTCGAATCCTCTCCCATCTCTAGATTGATACTATTGTTGTGATCTCATAATAAGGTATGCTTATGGCATTACTTACAAAAATTATTTCAGATATAGAGAAGGTGCAACTTAGGCTATAACAATATTTACAACACATCCAATGGTGATGGAAGGAAATAAATTTGACCTTTGTGAACTATTGAGAACACAATTGATAAAAAACATTAATATAACATTTGAAGGTGGATATCCCTTTCATTTTGGTTCCCTATTTGTATGTTTGATGCTTTAATTCTTGAAATCTCTACCGATGAAAGAAAATATTGAATGGAAGTTGAATGTTCTTGTTGGAAAATAGATCTACCAGTACTTATGTTGCTTAACAAATAAATACAAAGCTCGTAAATATTTCTTTATGAATCTTGTGAATATGTGGTATTCAATTTTGATTCCCGGTAGTATGAGTGCTTCTAGGGAGACTTCCTCCTCCAAAAAAAGAAAAATGGAAATGGTTGTCTTTAGTTCTCCTTCGAAATCAAAGAAGCTGGAAGAGATTGTTGAATAGGAAGAAATAATTGAGGTTGATGATTCAGAATCGACTGGAGATGATAAAGAAAATACTTCCTCAGAAGACTCTAAGGAGAAAGAACCCTTAACAATAACAATGGCAGAAAGATGTGGTAGGAAACAAAAAATATTATTAGAAACTATAAAGGAAATAATATTTAATTTTAAAGGTGTGTCCAATATGTAGAGGTAATAGGTTTGGTGACCAGACACTGCAAAATTATAGGGCTAAGATTGACTCTATTGAGTCTGAACTGAATACCTTTGCAAATACATATATGACATTTTTAGTGACAGAGATGATTCAAAAAGAAAAAGGATACAATCATATTACATGAGGAGTTGGATATTATTCAGAGACAAAGTGAGAATGTGATAAATATATTCTAGAATTTCAAGGAGATATTTGAAGCTAGACTAGAACATTTTTTTAGTCCACTTGAAGAGCAAAATAGCATACACAAGATCTCATTGTTTCGTGCAATATGACTAATGCAATTGATTCATTGAAAGTATGTTGTAGTATGTGTTGCAATCTTTTGTTGGTAATGCAATCCTAGAAGGACCTTCTTCTAGAACTCAAGGAGAGGCATAATAAAATATTTCTAGGTGTGTGATGTTAAGTGAATTCTTTTTGTGCACAATTTTGTTTTTGGGGAACCCTTTGTTAGATTTAGATGTTGCTAGGATTGTTGTCATTGATGTTAAAACCTTCATACCCACATCTTGGTGGCATTGGTTGGTTGGAAGTTTCATTTGTCTAAATGTTGGTTGTTAGCAGAGTATCGAAAGTATCAGTTATGTGTAGAACAAGTTTTGTACACACAGTTTTGGCAGGTGTAGTTAGCTATACTAAGGGTTACATGTTTTGGTACACTTGTGTGCTTTCGGTAATCGATATCCTTTTGAATTGATCTCGACACACGTTTGGTGTGGCTGACAAATGTATGATTGGATACCTTTATAAATAAAGAAAAACCTTTTGTATCTGAGAGATATGGATGTGAGTGTGAGTGTGGAAGAAGATAAGTGAGTTGTAAAAGGAGTCTTTGAGTGATTTATTGATGGTGATGCGTGCAAGTTGAAGCAAAGTCTGGAAGATAATTGAGAGATCAAGAAGGGCATTTGCATACATATTTGCATTGGATCAGGCAATGGTATACAAAGAGAAGATCAACAATTGGATCTGTTGTTGGATGTGGAAAATGAGATTAATTGTTGAATTGTTTCATGCATATTCAGATGCAATCTTAGCAGTTCATATTTTGTCTATAAAACATTTTTTGTATAAGGGTAGTTAGAATGATCAGAAGTGAGCCAACCATAGTGAGAAAACCAAAAATGAGCCTTTGTAAAATCACCTTAACTAGTGTCACCTTAATCGACATTTCATTTCATGAGAATTAACTTCTCTGTGGTTTTTCCATGTTTGGGTTTCCACGTAAATTTAGGTGTTCTTTGTGTTGGTTCATGTTTGTACATTTGTTATGATAGCTTGATGTGGTTACCAGTAGAATAAAAGTTAATATTGTTTTAACTGTGATTATCATTTGTATGATTTGTGAGTTTATAGACACAATAAAAGTTTTAGAAAGTGTTTGTGAATAATTGATTCACTCCCCTCTCAGTTATTCAACCCATTCAACAATTGGTATCAGAGCTTGGTCCTTTGCAGATAGAGCTTAACCACTTGAGGGAGATCTTGGTTGTTTCAACAAATGGAAGGAGGTTATTGTGTTGATGAGGATTGGAAAATCATGTTGAGCGACATCGAGAGTATAAAATCAGAGAATGAGGAGTTGAAATAAAACCTGAATGAAGTGAATGCATGTATTGATAAGTTGAGGAATCAAATCTAGAAGTTTAAAGCAAGGCGTAAGGAAGTCAATCAAGAATTAAAGGAATCAAAAGAAAAAGTAGCAAACCTGGAACGTGAAGTGAATGAATCAAAATAAAAGGTAGTAGACTTGGACAATAAGTTGAATGACAAGAAGAACTCTAAGGAATTTATGAAATATGGATTGAAAACATTAAAGGTAGGATGGATGGGGACTGAAGAAGAACTCAAACAGAAGCTGGAAGATTGGAAGTAGACTGAAGAGGATTTGAAGAACACTTTTTATTAGAGCATGGAGGAATGGAAGAAATTTGAAGATAATTTAAAGAATATCATCAAGATGAAGTTAAAAAAAATGAGAAATTGGACCAGAAATTGAAGAAGTTGAGACTTGAAGGAAAAGCGTGTGAAAGAAGTACTATTTTGGATCAATTATTAGCCCTGAATAAGAGTCACAAGGATAAAGAAGGATTAGGGTTTACCGATGAATGTTCAGATCAAAAGGACAAAGGCAAAGAGAAGGTGATTGGATATGAAGCAAAGGTTAAAGTGACAAGCAAGGTCAAGAATCATAATACATGTACAAGAAGGCCTTCGGTAAAACAAATAGATGATCAAAGGTACTTATATTTTAATGGTTGTTGTCATATTTGAAAGAATTTTGGTCATAAGGTAGTTCATTATAAGATGAGGAAAGATTAGAATGTTCAATGCTTTAATTGTCATAAGTTTGGTCATAAAGCAATTCAATGCAAAAGTCAAGTTTCAAATCGGGAAAAGAAGAGTGCGGTAAATACTATCTTTCATAGAAATTTCTATGTGTGTCACAACTATGGTCACAAAGCTAATCAATGCATATCTAGGGTTCAGTCGGTGAGATCTGGTAGGAGGAATGTCAATTGTTTCAAATGTGGTCAGAATGGTCATTATGCTAACACATGCAGATCTGGTGGTGCTCTGGTAAATGTTGGAGATGGTAATAATGTTTTTGTTTCAATTGAATCTCAAAATACTAATATGACTTGGAAGAAGAAGGATGTTGCTGAGGTAGAGAGCCCTATAGTACCAGATCCCAGTACTACCTCTACCAACAACTAAGTCGAATGCTTTGGCTCAAGGGGAGTATTAAAATGCTATATCAATCACTTCCCCTGCTATGAAGATATACCATTATCAACTAGCTTGTCTATGGTACTATGATTAGACAAATAATAATTGATGTTAATGATTGATGTGCACAATACAACTATATTACATCAACGATAATTAATTTTTGGCAGGAAATTTAATTATGATGGTTCGTGGCTCTAAAGGAAGAATTTTGAAATCATTTGGTACTATAGAAAGAAGAAAAATCTAAGAATTTGCAGAGAGAGCTTGAGGAGAAATTTGTGAATGATTATGGAGTCTCAATTGGTAGTTTTAAGTGTCGATGTGTCTGTGTCAAAGAAAATGAAGAAAGTTGAGTTGAAGGAGTTTTTATCATAGAAGAATAAAGAAATTGGAGTCTGGATTGGCTATAGAGGATATGCAAAGGATTGGTTATCTTAGCTTGGATATTTTGGGAGAATTTCTCCGGTGCGATGACAAATAATTTATTTATTTCTTATTGAGTCAGTTTCAAGGTGAAACCTTAGTGTTGGATAAGCCTTATCTAGTGACGAAAGAGGTAATTGGAACTATTATAGGGTTATGCAACATTGGTGAATTAGTTGGAAAGAAGACGATAAGCTACAAGGTGGAAGAAGAAATGATTGTGATCGGTTGTGATCAATGTGCACTGTTAATTAAGACCCTTCAAGATGATGTAGTGAGGTATGTCATCTGTGGTGTTTCTTACAAAATTTAGTTTCAAAATCATAATGGTGCCACTTCGGAATTAGCTATTTATATTTCACAAAAAGTTGTAAGGGAGAATGTTCAAATGGATCTTTGTAAGATCTTGTTGGAGAATTTTATTGAAAATGTAAAGATGGCTATTGAAAGTGGATACGGTTTTAGGTTTAGGTCATTGGTCATGTGCTTAGCTTTCTATTTCTTGAGGTCATTACCTAGTGAGGATAATTTTGAGTGGAAGATCGATATTCCTATCGGTAAATGTATTTGTAGATATCTTGATGTGTTGGAGAATAGAGAAGACACATGTATGAGATATTTCAGATATTTGCAGATGAGTATTGATTCAAGTTTGACGGTTAGTATTGTACCGAAAAGTCATGGTGAGGAGGGTTCGTCCTCTATTCAAAAGATTTAGATGTTGATGTCAGTGGTTCCCCTCCAGAACCGAAAAGGAGAAAGTGTTAGAATAGTCCCAAAGGATAACTGAGAGGGGGGGGGTGAATCAGTTATCAATAACTTTAATTATTTTTCTCCTTTAAATTTAGAATACAATAAAGTAAATGCTTAATCAGATAACATAGTACACAACACACAATTTGATTACGGGGAAACCAAATGGTAAAAACCCCGGTGGGAATTAGCACCCGCAATGAACTATAATTGTTTATAGTAATCCCTGTTAGAAGATATTTCAACCCTGTTAGGAGTTGTACTTTACAATGCAATAAGTATAGTGACCTGGTTAAGGGTCGCAACTCAAGAAACATGTTACATACGTTAGCTCTGAACAGATACTCTTCCAGAACTATAACTGCCAATAACAGAATTACACAACTTGACTAAAACATGATATCTGGATCTGCGTGTATGAACATAACATAATAAACATGTCAACAACATGTATCTAACCACGCAAGTCTTCATGTCCTCATTCTGATAAGTACATACAAAATTACTACTGTGTATTATATGTTGTCATCAATGACAAACATACAATCAATCAACTTCTCAGAATCAAATCTCCAACAATCTCCCCCTTTAACATTGATGGCAACATATGATACCAAAAACATCCTTTTTTCATGGTGTCCTCTTTCTTTTACAATCTTCTCAATATCCTCATCAAATATTTCTCTTATACTATTGTAGTTCCTCTGACTGTGTTTTTGTTCCATGTATATACTCCCCCAGAGTATATGCTCCCCCTTAGTACATACTCCCCCTTACTATATACTCCCCCTTTGACATCAATGGCAAAGGGTGCCATAGATCTTTAGGCATAGGTACTACTCCAGAAGTAGAGTAGTCAACCATTCATCAGTCACTTAATGACTGATGTCCTTGTTGTTTCTTCTAAGTAGAATCAGGCAAGGGAATTACTCCAAACTTCTCCCTAAGATACTCAAAAGTATCCTTTGATAAGGGATTTGTGAAAATATCTGCCAACTATTCTTTGGTGCTCACATAGTCCAATTTAACTTCTTTGTCTGCAACCTTTTCTCTTAAGAAATGGTACTTGATCTCTATGTGTTTTGTCTTTGCGTGCATCACAG